>KZ451896.1:456350-558314 GCA_002786265.1 Apostasia shenzhenica
ACAAGTGTAATCATAGGTATTACATTAAAACACAATCAAATGCCCCTAATAGATCGCCAAATATTACTTTTCGATTAACATACATCAATATAGCTAACATTAGGTGTGTAATGAGAGTATTATGTTAAACAAATCTTCATATAGACAAGATTAAAGTTAAATTGCATATATTCTCTTTAAAAATAACAAAAACTAATTGAATAAACACACAATTGCTTTTATTTAGTTAAAATAACTTATTATACAATGAATCGTACTTTAAATGTTTGTACTCCACTACTAATTCAACGTAATGCAGTGAATAGCTGCAAAACTGGAAAACATCACTGTTTAATTCAAATATATTGATATGTCACAAATCAGTCTTTAAAAGTGCCTAATAAGTTATTATAAATCGATACGCTGTCAAAAAGATGTGTAATATTCACTATGATGTTAAAACTCTATCATATGCCTCTAACCCATCGCCAAATATCTTGTTTCGGCAAAAATACATTGATATAGCAAATATTAATCTTTTAATCGTTGTATTATGTTGAAAGACTTGATATCGGCAAGATTAAAGTCAAATTGGTTGTATTCTATTCATATTCAATAAAAGATGATAGAATACACATATAATTGCTAGTATTCACAAAACATGACTTAAAATGCAATGAATCGCCCTCGAAATGCTTGTATTCCGCTTGAATTTAATGTTATTGCAATGGATAATTATAAAAATATTACTATTCAATTCAAATATATTGAAATATCACAAATCAGCATCTAAAAGTGTCTCATAGGTTAAAATAGGTTGATATACTGTCAAAAATGATAATTATTGGTATTATTTTAAAACTCAGATATATGTCCCTAATAGCTCGCTAAATATCAACGTTTTGCTAAGATAAATTGATATAGCAAATATTAGTTGTTTAGTCATTGTATTCTATTAAAATGCGTCGATATAGACAAGAGAAAAGTCATATTACTTGTATTCTCTTCAAATTCAATTAAAAATAATTGAATACCCATATAATTGCTATTATTCAATTGAAAAATCTTATAATGCAATGAATCATACTCTAAATACTTGTATTCGGCATGAATACAACATTAATGAAATGAATTATTGTAATAACGTAACTATTCAATTAAAATACATTAATATGTCATAAATCAGTATTTAAATGTGCCTAATAAGTTACAATACATCAATACACTGCAAAATAGATATGCAATTATCGGTGTTATTTTGAAAGTCAACCATATGTCTCTAATATTTCGCCAAATGCATGTTTCATCTAAAATACTTTGATAACGCAAATATATGATATTTTATCCTAGTATTACGTTAAAAAATCTTGATATAAACAAGTTTGATGAGTAATTGCACGTATTCGCCTTAGATACATTCACAAATCATTGAATAATTATATAGTAGTAAATATGACGTCAAAATAGTGTATTATGCAATGAATTATTCTCAGAATACTTGTATACGACTTAGATTCAATGTTAATGCAATAAATAGTAGTAAAACGTCATAATTCAATTGAAATACATTGATATGTCATTAATCGGTCTCTAAAAGTGGCTAATAAATTGATATACATCATTGTAGCATCAAAGAGATATGTAATTGCCGGTATTATATTAAAACTCAATCATATCACTCTAATAGATCGCCAATATCTATTTTCGGCTAAAATAAATCGATATAGCAATTACAAGAGTATTATATTAAAATTCCTTAATTTAGATAAGATCAAAGTTAAATTACTTGTATTCTCTTCCAATTTAATAAAAAATAATTGAATACTCATATAATTGCAAGTATTTAGTTAACATGGCTTATTATACGTTGAATCATTCTCTAAATTCTTCAATTTGACTTGAATTCAACGTTAATACAATTAATAGTTTCAAAAATATCACTATTCAATTCAAATACATTGATATATCATAAATCAATCTCTATAAGTGCCTAATTGTTTAAAATAGATCGATATACTGTCAAAAAGATATGTAATTACCAGTATTATATTAAAACTCAACTACATATCCCTAATAGTTCGCCAAACATGTACTTTCGCCTAAACTACATCGATAAAATATATATTAATTATTTAACCAGTGTTGTATATTAAAATGACTTGATATAGACAAGATCGAAGTCAAATTACTTATATTGTCTTCAAGTACAATAAAAAATAATTGAATACTCGTATAATTACTAGTATTCAGTTAAAATACTTAGATATTGATGAGATCAAACTCAAATTACTTGTATTCTCTTCAAAGTAAAAAATAATAATTAAATACTAGTATAATTGCTAGTATATCATGAAAAATACTTATTATCTAATGAAACGTTCTCTAAATACTTGTATTTGGCATAAATTCAACATTAATGCGATGAATAGTTGTAAAAATGGAACTATTAATCTTAAATATATTGATATGTCATAAATCAATCTCTAAAAGTGCCTAACAGGTTAAAATAGATCAATATACTATTGAAAATTTCTACTTTCAGCTAAAGTACATTTATATAGTAAATATTAGCTATTTAATCGAAGTATTATGTTAACATGTATTAATATAGACAAGATCAAAGTTAAATTACTTGTATTCTCTATAAATCCAATTAGAAATCATAAAAGACTGGAATAATTTTTAGTACTTAGTTAAAATGAGTTATTCTCTAATGAATTGCATTCTAAATACTTGTATTTTTCTTGAATTCAATGTTAATGCTATAAAATATTATGAAAATGTCACTATTCTCAAATATATTGATATATCACAAATCAGTTTATAAAAGTGTTTAATAAGTTATAATAGATCGATACACTATCAAAAAGATGTGTAATATCCAGTATTATACTAAAACTCAGTCATATATCCCTAACACATCGCCAAATATCTAACACATCGTCATAATTGAAAACACGTATAATTACTAATATTCACAAAAAATGACTTATAGTGTAATCAATCGTCCTCTAAATGCTTATATTTCGCTTGAATTCAATGTTATTGTAATGAGTAATTGTAAAAACATTATTATTTAATTCAAATACATTAATATGTCATAAATCAATATCTAAAGGTACCTAATAGGTTAAAATAGATTGATATACTATCAAAGAGATGCATAATTATCAGAATTATTTTAAAACTCAGACATATGTCTCTAATAGCTCGCTAAATATCAACGTTCGGCTAAAATTCATTGATATAGCAAATATTTTTTTTTAGTCATTGTATTTTATTAAAATGCCTTGATCTATTAAGAGCAAAGTCAAATTACTTGTATTCTCTTTAAATTCAACTAAAAATAATTAAATACTCATATAATTGCTAGTATTCAGTTAAAAAACTCATTATGCAATGAAATTTTCTCTAAATACTTGTATTCAGCATGGATACAACGTTAATGCAATAAATAATTGTAATAATGTCACTATTCAATTCAAATACATTAATATATCATAAACTAGTATTTAAAAGCTCCTAATAAGTTGCAATACATAAACATATTGCAAAAAAGATATGCAATTACTGATATTATATTGAAAATCAATCATATGCCTCGAATACATTGCCAAATGCATGTTTCAGCTAAAATATTTTGATAAAACAAATATAAGTTATTTTATCCAAATATTATGTTAAAATACCTGGATATAGATAAGTTTGATGAGTAATTGCACGTATTCATCTTTGATACATTTACAAATCATTAAATAATCATATAATTGCGAGTATTCTTTCAAAATAATATATTATGCAATGAATTTTTTTTAAATACTTGTATACAGCTTAAATTTAACGATAATACAATGAATAGGTATAAAAATGCCATAATTGAATTGAAATTCACTGATATGTCATAAATCGATCTCTAAAAGTGCCTAATAAGTTAAAATATATCGTTGTACTATTAAAGAGATATGTAATTATTGGTATTATATTAAGACTTACTTATTTCTCTCTAATAGATTGTCAAATATCTATTTTCGGCTAAAATAAATTGATATAGCAAATATTAGATGTTTAATTAGAGTATTAAGTTAAAATATTTTAATTTAAATAAGATCAAAGTCAAATTACTTGTATTCTCTTCCAAATTAATAAAAAATAATTGAATACTCATATAATTACAAGTATTTAGTTAACATGACTTATTATACATTGAATCATTCTCTAAATACTTCAATTCGACTTGAATTCAACGTTAATACAATTAATATTTTCAAAAATATCACTATTCAATTCAAATACATTGATATATCATAAATCAGTCTCTAAAAGTGTTTAATTGTTTAAAATAGATCGATATACTGTCAAAAAGATATATAATTGATAATATTATATTAAAACTCAATTTACATCCCTAATAGATCATCAAACATTTTCTTTTGACTAAACTACATCGATATAATAAATTCAATTTTTTAACCAGAGTATTTTGTTAAAATACCTTAATATAGACAAGATCAAAGTTAAATTACTTATATTCTCTTTAAATACAATAAAAAATAATTGAATACTCGTATAGTTGCTAGTATTCAGATAAAATTCCTGGATATAGATGAGATCAAAGTTAAATTGTTTGTATTCTCTTCAAATTCAATAACAAATAATAGAATACTAGTATAATTGCTAGTATTCTATGAAACAAACTTATTGTGTAATAAGACATTCTCTAAATACTTGTATTTTGTATGAATTCAACATTAATGCAATGCATAGTTGTAATAATACCATTATTAAATTTAATTTTAATTATATGTCATAAATTAGTCTTCAAAAATACCTAATAGGTTAAAATAGATCAACATATTATCAAAAAAGTATGTAATATTTAGTATTATATTAAAACTTAGTCAGATGTCCCTAATAAATTCTCAAATATTTATTTTTAGTTAAAATGTTTTGATATAGTAAATATTAGCAGTTTAATGAGAGTATTATATTAAAGTGCCTTAATATAGACAAAATCAAAGTCAAATTGCTTGTATTCTCTTCAAATTCTATCAAAAATGATTAAGTACACATATAATTGCTAGCATTCAAAAAAAAATGACTAATAGTACAGTGAATAGTCCTCTAAATATTTGTATTCTGCTTGAATTCAATGTTATTGTAATGAATAATTTTAAAAATATTACTTTTCAACTCAAATATGTTGATATATCATAAATCAGTATCTAAAAGTGCCTAATAAGTTAAAATAGATTGATGTACTATTAAAAAGATGTATAATTGCCAGTATTATATTAAAATTCAACTATATGTCATAAATCAATCTTTAAAGTGCCAAATAAGTTATAATATCTCAATATCTAGCAAAAAGTTATGTAATTACTAGTATTATATTAAAATTTAATCATAGGCCTTTAATCGATCGTCAAATATCTATTTTCAATTAAAATATATTAATATAGTAAATATTAATTATTTAATCAGAATATTATATAAAATATCTTGATATAAATAAGATTAATGTCAAATTGCTTGTATTCTTTTTAAATATAATAAAAAATAATTGAATACTCGTATAATTGCTAAACTTTTGTTAAAATAACTTATTATGCGATAAATTGTTCTCTAAATGCTTGTATTCGACTTAAATTCAACGTTAATGCAATAAATAATTGTAAAAATATCACTATTTAATTCAAATACATTGATATATCATAAATTCATCTCTAAAAATATCAAATAAATTAAAATAAATTGATATAGAGTAAAAAAGATGTGTAATTGCTGAAATTATCTTTAAACTCAATCAAATATCCCTAATAGATCGTCAAATATCTAGTTTCGACTAAAATGCTTCAAAATAGCAAATATTAGTTGTTTAATCAGAGTATTATGTTAAAATATCTTGATATAGACAAAACCAAAGTGAAACTACTTTGTATTCTCTTCAAATATAATAAAAAATAATAAATATTCGTATAATTGCTAGTATCCAGTTAAAATTATCTATGCAACGAATCATTCTTTAATTGATTATATTCGGCTTAAAGTCAATGTTAATGCCATGAATAGTTGGAAAAACATTACTATTCAATTCAAATACATTAATAGGTCATAAATCAGTCTTTAAAAATGCCTAATAAGTTATAATAGATCGATATACTATCAAAAAATTATGTAATTGCTGGTATTATATAGTAAAATTTAATCATATGCCCCTAATATCAAGCTTCGGATTGGGAATTCGAGCCTCACGCTTTTGCCTTGGCCCTTTCAATATCAAGCTTCAGGTTGGGATTTCAGGATTCGGTCATTAAGTTTAGGCCTTCCGGCTTTGGTTTAGGGCTTCGGGCTTCGAATTCAAGCTTCTAGGCTTAAGCCTTCAGGATTCGGCCTTTGGGCTATGACCTTTAGGCATAGGCCTTGAATTTGAGTTTATAGGCTTTGTCCTTCAGGTTTTAGCCCTAGGCCTTCGGGGTTTGGGCTTAGGTCATTAGGTTTCGGGCTTCAAGCCAAGACATTCAGGCTTCAGTCTTCCAACTTCATTCTGGGGCCCTCCGTCTTTGAGCTTCGGGCTTTAGGCTTCAGGATTTTGGTTTAGGCCTTCGGCATTGGCCTTCGGGCTTCAGGCTTAAGCCTTCAGCTTTGAGCTTCGGGCTTGACTCTTTGGGATTCTAGCTTCATGCTTTGGGCTTGTATTTTCGGGCTTTAGCCTTTGAGCTTTGGACTTGTGTCTTTAGGCTTTCAACATCGGGCATAGGATATTGGCCTTCGGGTTTGGGCTTTCATGCTTTAGGCTTTAGGCTTGAAGCTTCAGCTTCCAGCCTTCGGGCCTGAGGCTTTGAGTTTGGGCCTTTCAAGCTTCGAGCTTGTGCCTTCCATTTTTTTAGCTTTAGGCTTGGGCTTTAGGCTTGTGCCTTTGCTCTCGGGGCGGCTTCAGGCTTTGAGCTTCGGGCTTCAAGCTTTGGCCTTCGAGCTTCAGGCTTTAAGGTTCGGTCTTTGGGCTTTGGGGTTCAAACTTGAGCCTCCATGTTTTAGGCTTTGAAATTTGAGCTTTAGGCTTTAGGTTGCAAGCCTGGGGCTTCGTGCTTCGAGCTTTAGGCTTTGGGATTTGGGCTTTTAAGCTTAGGCTTTCAAGCTTCAGCTTCGACTTCAACCTTAGGCAATTAAGATTTGTGCTTCATGCTTCTGGCTTAGGCCTTCAAGCTTCAGGCATTGGGCTTCGGGCTTTGAGTCTGAGACTACAAGATTGGGGGTACGAGCTTTAGGATTTTGAGCCTCAAGCTTTTGCCTTGGCCCTTTCAATATCAAGCTTCGGGTTGGGACTTCGGGATTCAGTCATTAAGCTTAGGCCTTCGAGTTCGGTTTAGGGCTTCGGGCTTCGAATTCGAGCTTGTAGGCTTAAGCCTTCAGACTTCGGTTTTTGGGCTATGGCCTTTAGGCATAGGCCTTGAATTTGAGCTTTAGGCTTCCAGCTTTGTCCTTTAGGCTTTAGGCCTAGGCCTTTGGGCTTAGGTCATTAGGTTTCATGCTTCAAGCCAAGACATTTAGGCTTCAGTCTGGGGCCCTCCATCTTTGAGCTTCGGACTTCAGGCTTCGGGCTTTGGGTTTAAGCCTTCGGGCTTTAGGCTTGAGCCTTCAGCTTTGAGCTTTGGACTTGTGCCTTTAGGCTTTCGACATCGGGCATAGGGCATTGGCTTTCGGGTTTGGGCTTTCATGCTTCAGGCTTTCGGCTTCAAGCTTCTAGCTTGAGCTTTTGACCTTCAGGCTCTAGCTTCCGGCCTGAGGCTTCGAGTTTGGGTCTTTCATGCTTCGGGCTTGGGCCTTCCATTTTTTGAGCTTTAGGCTTGGGTTTCAGACTTGTGCATTTGTTCTTGGGGTAGCTTTAGGCTTTGAGCTTCAGGCTTCAAGCTTTGACCTTTGAGCTTCAGGCTTTAGGCTTTGGGATTAGACCTTTAAATTTTGGGCCTCAGGCTTCTGTTTTGGGCCTTCTAACTCAAGGATTAGGCTTTTGACTCGAGGATTAGGCTTTTGCACTTTCAACTTCAGGCATAGGCTTTTGGACTTTTAGCTTCGGCCATAATTTTAAATAAATTAAATCAATGTAGAACAAAAACTATTCTTCTCTTCCCTTTCTCTCTCGAGGTTTCGGCGAGAGAGCTTCTCTCTCTAGAACCTACGTTTTCCTCCATTTTCCCAAGGCAGAAGAAGGAGATCCAAGTTTCCTTCTCTCTGTTTAATCACTTTTCTTCTCCTCCTTCATCCTTTCTAATACATTCATCCTTTTATTTTTTATATTTTTTTTTCTCTGGTTTCTGGGAGGTCCTCGGCGCCGTCGGCCTGTCCATCCTCGCTTGTGCAGTGCCGACGAGTGATCTTCGCTTGGATCTTCGCCTGCGCGGTGAGGAGGTTTGAGATCGGCGGTCAAACTGGTGGACGCCATTATCGGGTGCTGAAGGCCGACGCAGGTGGCGGCGATCTACGTGACTGCGGCTGCTCCGACGCAATCTTCGGCCTCCATAGTCGACGTCGCTCCTCGATACCCTCATCGGCGCTTCCTCTGGTTCGCCGATCGTCGGCCTAGGCCTAGGCGCCGGAGCGCGTGTCCATTGGAGGCAGTCAAGTCTCCAGCGCCGATCATCTGTGTTGATCGTCGGCGTCGTTCGTCGGCGCTCTTTCGTCGGACCGGCGTCCCCAGCTGGGCGACGCCATTGAAGGCGGCAGAGCTTTACCCGATTCCAGGTTCCAGTTTTCTTTATAAAAACAAAAAAACAAAAACAAATTAATTAATTAAGAAAATTATCATTTAAAACTTTAAAATGTATATTATTTTTCCTTTATCTTCTGTTTTTATCTATGGCAAACAAATCTTATGCTGAAATCGTTTCCAATGGGTCTAGTTCCTCTAACCCTTGCACGAATTATTATGAAAATGAAATCGTTAAAACTCCGCAATTTTTTAATTGTTTACATACTTTTGATTTTACGGATGATGAAGTAACTAAGATGTCTCTTCCCTTTGAATTTTTCGCTATTGCTCGATTTAATTATGGGAAGCCTAAGATGAACGCTATTCATTCGTTTTTCAACGTGAATACTTTGACTAGTCATATTTCTATTGAAAATCTTGATAAAAAAATGTATATTAATTAAATTTTAAAATGATAATGATTTAAATAAATTTATTGCTAAAGAATCTTATTTGATTGAATCTTATCGTATGAATATTTGGAAATGACATCCTGGATTTCGTTTTGAATAAGAATCGCCTTCTGTTTCTATCTCAATTTTTTTCCCAATTTGCCTTTTGAATTTTGGGATAGTATAGGTCTTCTGTTTTTTAAAAACCTTTAGAAAATAATAATGGTCTAAGTAAAAAAAAACTTTTGAGGTCCGTATTACTGTTGAGATGAATATTAGTAAGGAATACCCTTCTGAGTTTTACATCTCAGTTTGTGGTGATAATGGGTTTAAACAACAAGTTATTTTTGAAAACAAACTCAATTATTATTCTTATTGCTTCAAAAAATGCCACACCTTTTAAAAAATTTTATTGAGAGAAAGAGAAAGGAATATAATAAATCTAATGGGGATTCTCATGAATTTTTTCAGCCTAGAGGTGGATCGTGTACAAAATTTGTCTCTAAGAATGTCCAAATTGATAATAATCAAAATAAATTTAAATCTCTTACAAATTTAGTGGATGATTTTAATGTTGATGACCTATCCAATGATTTTAACACTGAAAAAAAATATTGTTGAAAACTCATATGTGGAATTAAATAATAACAATAATTTATTAGCTTTAAATCCCCCCTTACAGCCATTGCCCTTAATGAAATTGAAATTATTAACAATCAAAATGTTGAGGAAATTACTAATATGAATAAAAGTTTAATTTCCCCTATTCAATCCCCTAGTGAAATTGAACAACTTAATGATAGGAATTGTGTTTTTAACAATCAAATATCTTTGTTAATTCCTCTCTCGGAATCCAAAATTATTAAGGATATTTCCAATTCTCACCTCAATGTCAATGAAAGAATTAACCCCAAAGACAAAAATCTGACTAAATTTAAAAATACTAGGAGAAGAAGTCATAGTTTAGGCCAGCTTCCTATCCATCCATAATTTTCTTGCATTTCTTATCTTTTTATGTTTTTTCTGATTTTTTTTATTATTATTATTTTTCTTAATCTATTTTTTATTTTTCTTTGTTGTTCTCATTGTGTTTTTCTATGAATCTCATATATTAGAATGCTAGAGGGTTCTCTAATGACCCTACTATTTGTTATATTTTTAATCTTATTCATGAATACAAAATAAATTTTCTTGCCATTTTTGAGCCTAATATTGACAATAATCACATAGATAGTATTTGCAAAAAGCTTAAATTCGATTCTTGTTATGCTGCTACTATTCTAATCTTTAGTTCTTTTGGTCCTCTAAATTAGAATGTGAGGTTATTGATAATTATCAGCAAATTTTGCATGCTTCTGTTATTTATAAAGAAAATAATTCTCATATTTTTATGGTTCATACTTTTTATAATAAGATTGATAGACGGGCACTTTGGGATAATATCATATCTCACTCTAATACCTATGATGTTCCTTGGATTAATGATTGTCTTGTGGTTTCGGGGTTAAAAGATCTTAGTTGTTGTGGTGAAACTTTTACTTGGGCTGATAATTATGTGAGCCAAATAATAGATAGTCTAATAGCAAATTATATGAAATCTTTGATCCTATCAAAGTTACTAATCTTACTCGTATTTTTTCTGACCATTGCCCTATTTTAGTTCAGATGTTTAATAAAAATAATACCAATTTTAAAAGTAGCTTTAAATTCTGAAATATGTGGTATAAGCATAATAACCTCCTTGATGTAGTTAGATAGAATTGGGCAACTAACACAAATTTTTATGGTCTTATTAATTTTTATGAAAAGCTTAGTAATCTTAAGCTTGTTCTCAAAAATTAGAATTAAAAAGTTTTTGATAATGTGTTTGATAATATTAAAAAAAAGCTGAGTTTCATATTCTAGAAAAAACATTTCATTCTTCTCATTTTGAATTTGATAGAATTGCCCTTAATTTGGCTAAAGCCTACTGGAAATAAATATACTATCAAATGGTGGAAAGAAGGAGATTCCAACTCTAAATTTTTTCATACTTTTATTAAGAAGAAAAGGAAAATTCTCTATATTTCTTAGTTAAAAAATAATAATAATGAGAATATAGTAAATCAAGAAGATATTTAAAAGGAGAGTATTAATTTTTTCTCTAATCTCTTTAGCTCTCATGGGAATTCTTTTTCTGATATTGATTTTAATAATATCCATGCTATTATTACTAGTCAGCACAATTGTTTACGCGTAGTTTCAGCACTACATCTCTGCCGTACACGTGGCTCCTAGCTGGTGTTTGGCATTCATTTCTTTTAACTAATCCATCTATCTGTTCTCACAGGTCAGGCCTCGGTCAAACCTCGGACACAAAGGTTCAACCAAGCCTCGTCCATGATGAGCCAGGACCATCCCTGGTAATATCGCCCTCGATGTTACAGAACGGTGCCTATAATAATCAAGCTTGGTCCGACCGCGCCGTTCCCCATAAAAAATGCTTTTTCCAGATCCGCAAACCAAGGGGCCTCATGCCCCAGTTGTCCCGGATCCCCAGAAGCAGTACTAATATTAAAAGTTAGCATCCTCCTTTTGCTGCTTTTGGTCCCTCCGACGGCCAACAAACGGTGCAAACCCAGAGCTTGTTCACCACATTTTTTTCCAAAAAACCAAGATAAACCCGCACTATCCGCTGTCTACAAATACCTCTGAACAGTCTTCATGGAGAGGGATCGGAGATCAGAGAAGAAAGAATCAACAAGAGCGGCCAGGGTGCAAGCAGCTTCCTTGGTTCTCCCATTTCCATTATATTAGAGCCTCAATTGAGTAGCTCTTTCCCTCCATCTCCCTCTTTTCTTTCCTAAACATTGTATTAGCCTTAACGGCTACCTTTTTTCTTTAGTAAAACTTCTCGCTGATCGCTCGGTGGACGTAGGGGATTTCCTCCCTGAACCACCTTAAATCTTTGTGTGCTGTTCTGGATGCCCCGAACTCCCTCTCCCTTAAGCCTCAACTAACAGGCTTATTCCTCTGCGCGCCACCGTCTCTCAGGACTCTCTTTTTTTTAGTGTTTCTTCGGATCCCCTACATCCTACGTCAACATTTTCTGGTGCTTTCATTGAGACCCTGGGAAGATAGTGGCCAGAACGCGCCGAACCAACTCCGCTGCTCGTAGTACGCACGCGGGAGAACTTTCCGTTCGGGCACCAGACGACAGGGCTTCAGCCTCAACTTCTCGGCATCATGCTGTTGGTCCACTTGCACACCCAAGAGGGGGGTGAATTGGGTGTAGTTAAACTTTTAAAAATTTAATTAATATATATGTTACAAAAAAAATTAAGTACTTTTAAAGTTACTTATTATTGTGAGACTTTTATTATTTTCAAGTAAGAGCGTTCAAGCAAATCTTTTCAGCATGAGCAATTGAGCAATTTTAAAGTGGCACCTGCAAACGAAATAAGTAAGAGTAATATATAAAAATAAATAAAAATAATCACAAATAAATTTAATTATATTTATTTTAATTTTCTCCAGATAAATGAGCCATAAATTTCTTGCACTTACATGA
The DNA here is from genome assembly GCA_002786265.1 of Apostasia shenzhenica. Taxonomy (NCBI): domain Eukaryota; kingdom Viridiplantae; phylum Streptophyta; class Magnoliopsida; order Asparagales; family Orchidaceae; genus Apostasia; species Apostasia shenzhenica. Next base: position 469,018 of record KZ451896.1, read on the forward strand.
TGGTCTAAAATTTTATAGCAAATGCATCTTTGAAGTTGACTTTTCGACTTGATGTTCCTTTTCTCAGCGATCTTGATCAACTTCATTTTTTTTATTCTTGGCCTGATTTCATCAATCTTGAGTCAAAATTATCTCGACGATCATCCTTCTTGATCCTGAAAAACTTAAGAACAATATATACTAATATTTAAAAAATAATTAATCGAGTATATTATTAACGTGTTTGTTTTCATCAAAATCGATAAGAGTTCAACACATGCCGAATCTGCTTCCTCCTCCAGGGGAACTCATGTCTCAGAACTTCAAGGGATGCTGGCAAATCTTACTGACCTGGTCACTGGCCTCACAACCCAACAGGTCATGATTCTCAGACAGACTCAGCCAGTATGCGCAATACTTCCTCTCCCACAGGTCGCGACGGCCCCTGCTTCTCTCCCGCCGGTCACGGCGGCTCCTGCACCTCTTCCGCCAGGGCATATTGGCTTCACTCTTTGGCTTTCGAGCTTTAGATTTTAGGCTTCAGGCTAGTGCCTTCGGGCTTCGATCTTCTTGGTGAAGGATTAGAGCTTGGGCCCTCGGGCTTCAAGCTTTGGGCTTTGACACTTGGCCCTGCAAGGTTTGGACTTAGGCTTTTGGGCTTCCTGCTTAGGACTTTGAGCATTCGGGCTTCATGTTTTGGTCGAGCTTGGGCCTTTGGGCTTCGAGCCTAACACTTTGGGCATCGAGCTTTGACCTGTATGTTTCAAGCATTGGGCTTTGATCTTTTAGTCATGGGCTTTGATCTTCTAGTAATGGCCTTCCAGCTTCGGGCTTTAAAGGCTCCTGCTCCCTCTCTTCCTGTCGCAGCGCCTTCCATTCAGACGTCTGGCTCTTCTCAACTGCCCAAATGCCCCTTTTGTCTCCAGGAGGTTCATCAGAATCCTCTTCCACCATGTCCGCTACCACAGCCTGCTTTCCTTCCACCTGCCTTCCCTCCTTTTCTTGCTGGAAGAGATCCCCTCTTTCCAGGCATTCAGCCCCCTCATTATAGGCCTGACCCCTTCTTTGGATTGATGGATGGCAATGCTCCTTTTACTGACGCCATCGGGTTGGCCCCAATCCCAGAAGACTTTAGGCCACCCAGGCTTGAGGCCTATAGAGGCGCGACTGACCCCCGCAAGCACGTTCAGGGGTTTGAGGCCGCAGTCCATTACTGCCAGCCGGACGAAGCCACTAAGTGCCACCTTCTAGCCAACACTTTGAAAGGGGCAACATTTAGCTGGTTCATCAAGTTGCCCAGAGGTCACATCTCCTCCTACGAACACTTGAAATGGGAGCTGATCGCCCTTTTCATCAGTCAGACCCGAATGGTTTTCTCCGACATGGTGCTCGCCAACATTAAGCAAGGCGAGAGAGAAAGCCTCCGGGATTACACCAACCGCATCTTCGTCGCTGCGGCAGAAGTTGAAGATGTCGACCCGACCGTAGCCATGCACAATTTTCGGAGGGGACTCAAGGTAGGGGATCTGTCTAAATCCCTGCATCTGGCCAAGCCTCGGAGTTACCCAAAGCTGGTGGCCAGAGCCAGCCAATTTATGTTCCTCGAGGATGTTGAGTCCTCTCCCCCCGATATTTCTAGAGTCAAGCAGGAGAAGAGAAAGAGGAAACATCGGGGTGATGAACCCCCGGCCCCAAAGATACACATGGCCAAGAATCGTGATCAAGATGAGGGGAAGCCACGACACATCCAGCACCAGAAGCATTTTTCTCTCGGCCTCTTCCTGAAGTCTATGCGGCGGCCGTTAAACAAGGGTGGGTCCAACCTGTCGGACCCAAGCCAGCGCCTCCGGTCGGAGTGGATCCCGACAATTATTGTGAGTTCTACGGGAACTACGGGCACAAGCTTCACAGGTGTCGTGGCCTCAGAGCTCTGCTCGACAAATTGGCAGATCAGGGCAAGCTCGAAGAGTTCATGCATATGGCGCCGACCTTCACTGCTGCCTAGAAAGGAAAGGCTCCCGAAGTCGCTGGGGATCCTTCTAAAGACCTGCCGTCTCCAGGTCCCAGCCAACAAGAGCGTCCTTACCCCCTGCCGCCAGGACGATCAATGTCATCTTTAGCATTGACCCTGCTACTGCTCACCGCCAAGAAGCCGAGGTTGGCGGTATCTCTGAGCAACATTCTTCATTCATCCCACTTACCTTCTACCAGGTGGATCTCCCCCAGCAGGGCAATATACACAACGATCCAATCGTAGTCATTGCCCGCATAGCTGATTTCGATGTTCGACGAGTGCTCCTCAACTCTAGGAGTGCCGCTGACATCCTATTCGAATCTATTTTCCTCCAGATGGGGCTCAAGGAGGTAAACCTCCTCCATGCTGGAACCACCTTACTTGATTTCTCCGGAAAGAGGGTTCAACCTTTGGGATTTCTTGCCTTGCCCATCTCCTTTAGCGATGACAACGGCTATGCCATGAACATGGTGAACTTTACCATCATCAAAGCTAGATCAAGCTACAATGTCATCCTCGGAAGGACGACACTCAATTCCTTTAGGATAGTGATTTTCACGCCTCACCTCTGCGCGAAGTCCCCCACCCCCAGCAGCGTTGTCACCATCAAAGGAGATGCCAGGCAGGCTACCAAGTGTTTCCAGATCGTCGCACAGCTCATCGTCGATCAACTGGATCCCAGGGAGTCTCAACCCGTCGTACCACAGGAGGGGGTTATCAATGTAAACTTAGGGGGGGGGGGGAGATTCTTCCAAAATTATAAACTTGTCCTCTTCCATGAATTATAAACAACAGGCGGAGATCACTGCTATGCTTTTTGAGTATATTGATGTCTTCGCATAGTCTCTTGAAGATGTTTTAGGCATTGACAGGGCTGTCTGCGAGCACCACCTGAACATATCTAATACTGGCTCCCCTATAGCACAGAAGAAAAGGGTGATGGCAGGGGAAAGGCAGAACGCTCAAAGAGACAAGCCTCCTCCGCGCTAGAACCATTTTACTCGGTTTCTCCGGGGAGAGGGTCCAATATTTGGGATTCATTGCCTTGCCCGTCTCCTTTGGCGATGACAACGGCTACGCCATGAACATGGTGAACTTCGGTGTTATCAGAGCTAAGTCGGGCTATAACGCTATCCTTGGAAGGACAACACTCAATTCCTTTGAGATGGTGATTTCCACGCCTCACCTATGCGCGAAGTTTCTTAGCGGTCCTGTCTTTATACTGGGTATGTCTGACACTGCAGTTTCAGCGGTTCTTATGGACAACTATAAGGGGGTACAACATCTAATCTTTTATATCAGCCACATACTCCTAGATGCTGAAAGCCGATACCCCACACTGAAAAAACTTGCTCTGGCTCTCCTGGTAATGACGAAGAAGCTACGCCCATATTTTCAGTCCCACACTATCCAGGTTGTCACTGATCAACTGCTCCTGAAGATACTGCACACTCCTGAGGTCTCAGAAAGGCTACTTACATGGTCCATTGAACTGGGCGAGTATGACATCAAATACGTCCCACGGGCAGCTATCAAAGCTCAGGCACTGGCTGATTTCATCGCCGAGCTTTCTACTTCAGAGCCATCGCTTGCTTGACATCGGACAAATCTCTGATCCCTTCATGTCGATGGTGCATCTAGATCACAGTCCCAGGAGGCTGGGATTTTCCTAACCAGCCCAATGGAAACCACCTTACACCAGGCCGTGACACTTTAGTTTAAGGCTACAAATAATCAGGCGGAGTATGAAGCTCTCATTACAGGGCTAAATTTTGCACTGAGCATGGTTGTGAAGTGTATACAGGTATTCAGTGACTCCCAACTAGTCATCAACCAGGTGAATCGAGCATTTGAAATGAAGGACGAGGTTCTGAAAAAATATCTGCAACATGCCCAGTCCTTGATCTCTCAGTTTGAAGATTTCTCCCTGATGCATATTCCCAGAGAAGAAAACCAAGTGGCAGATCGGTTCGCAAAGGTGGGGCTCCCCGACCTCCGCCGAACTCAAGTATTTGAAAGACCCAGTTTCGAATGCGCAGAAATCCACTCTGAAGAGCATCCGCATTGCTGGATGGATAGGATCCTCAATTACCTAAAAGATAGGACCCAGCCCGACAACAGGCAAGAGGCGAAGAAACTGAAGCTTGACTGCGCCAAGTACGCCTTCATCAGTGGGGAGCTCTACAGAAGGTCTTATGCCAAGCCCTCATCAAATGCTTGAGGCCTGAGGAAGCCCAAGAAGTCATGGAGGCTGTGCACAAAGGGGAATGTGGAACTCATGCTCGTGGCAAAAGTCTAGTTATGTAAATCCTACGCCATGAATTTTTCTAGCCAAATATCCACAATGATGCTTAGGTGTTTGTGGAGAAATGCTCTCAAAGCCAGTACTACACTAACATGCATAGGTAGCCCGCCGGCTATCTCAAACCCATCAATTAATCTTGGCCCTTCGCTGTTTGGGGGGTGGACTTCCTGGGCCCAATGCCTACGACCATGAGGAACTACAAATGGATACTAGTGGTGTCGACTACTTCACAAAGTGGATTGAAGCCAAGCCACTTACTCAGCCTACTGCTCAAAACATCGAGAATTTCTTATGGGCTAATATCATCTGTAGATATGGCAATGGTACCCCGTTTTCTAATCAGCGGGTCCATGACTTCTGTGGCAAACATCAAATCAACTTCAAATATGCATCCGTCTGACACCCTCACACCAATGGGCAGGCAGAAGCTGCTAACAAAAAATTCCTGAGAATCTTGAAGAAACGTCTTTACGGAGCCAAAACCCGCTGGCTAGAAGAACTACCAGGCGCTCTCTGGGCTTACAATACAGCTCCTTCCAAAGTTACTCAGGAGTCTCCCTTCTCCCTTTCATTCGGGATGGACGCAATCATACCAGTTAAACTAGAACACTTCTCCCCCAGGGTAGAAACCACAGCTAACTTCAATCTCAAAGATCTGCAAACCTGAAAGGGTGAAAACAATGATTCACGACGAGTCGATCTGGACCTCTTGAAGCAAAAAAGAGAGTTAGTCGCGCTCATGCGCCTGGAGCACAAGCGCCGGGTTAAAAGATATTTCAACCGCAAGGTTAACCCCAGGACTTTTGTTCAAGGAGACTTGGTACTCAAACGACGGCTTCTTGCTGGCAGCAATTTGGGGGTTCCCAAGCTTGAACCTAATTGGGAAGGCCTTTACATCGTGCGCGAAGTTGCAAGACCGAACGCATATTATCTCATGACTTTCGAAGGTATCCAACTCCCCAGGACTTGGAGTGGGGATGATCTAAAGAAGTTCTATGCCTGATTCCTGGCAGCAGTTCATCTTTATACCTCCTATACTAGATTCATTTGTACAGATTCATTCAGGATTTTATTACACGAATTCAATTGACAAGTTTTGGACATTCTTTACTAATAGACATCTGGGTTCTTCCAAAATATATCTGGACTGTCTCAACGGTTATATCATGAACTCCAAAGTTCTTGTACCTGTTAAATTATATTGGGGTATTCATATCAGCCAAATATCTATCGCTCAGGTATGAATTCAACCTTAATTCTCAACCATCGTGCCCGAGGCTCCGGACCTTGTACATGATGGTTCGTCATAACTAACCTTCCATATACGGAGGTCACTGAGCCTAGTTACGCCTGACAGGCGGGGTCTCCTACATACATCTGGAACCCTTCCATAAGCCTATCCGGCTAGTAGAAGGTCTGAAGACCTGCTCGTAACCTTAGGGCAGTCTCTGTCATCTACTCATGATACAGGTCCCCCTAAGCAGAGTGTCTTTGCTGCCCACTAAGATCCGTTAGCCCTTGCCTCAAGTACAAACATCGGCCACTATGTTTCAGAAGATCAAGTCCTTTTGGCATTGGGTCAGATAATTCCTCCCAGGCAGAATCTCCACTATTATTACTACTTCGTTCCTGTGCAGGCGCATAAAGGGATATGATCCCAAGCCTGAAATCATGAATCCCCCGAGTCAGCCCATGTCTTAAGTACAAACATCAGATACGATGTTTCAGACACTTTGTCCTTTTGGCATTAGGTCAGATAATACCTCTTAGGTGGGATTTCTCCTGTTATCATTACTTCCTACCCGGACTTACGATGTTTCAAGATTCAAACTGGGGGTGCTCTATATGATTCGAAGTCCTTCATTATTAAATTATTATGAGGGATTTTCTCAGTCATGATCGGAATATCTCGAATTTCATACAGAGATACCTGTACGTTTCATATACATCAGAATAAACAGGTATATAATAAACAAGTTTCCTTTTCATTCATTTTCAAAAATTACAAGAAGATTACATTACTCATTTTATAAAGAAGCAGATTAGCCTTCACTGACCCCATCCAAAAGATCAAATACCCGATGGATAAGATCGTAAGTCAAGTCAAATCCCTCTTCTTTATAAACCGGATCGGAGGCCATGCAAGGAAAGGGATCCACTTCTCCAAGATCAGCGGCAGTAATTTTGCCCCCTTGGATCAAAGTGGAAGCCAATCCTTCCCGAGCCCGCCTGATCCCATCTAACCTCTCCTGCCTGCAGGATAAGCTCGTCTTGTAAGCTTCCACAGCAGCCGTAGACCTCTCCGCAACAATGACCTCCTAGTTTCCGACGTCTTTGACAAGCTTCTCTCGTAGAGCTTTATTGTCAGCTGTCACCGCGCCCAACTCCTCTTGCAGTTTGGCCTTTTCCTCCTGCGCGATATCAAGCTGATAAGACTTCATTGCAAGCTGGACCCTCAAGGCCTCAACTTCTTCATCCTGTTGATGAAGCTGACGTCCTTGCTCTAGCACTTGCTTCTCTGTCCTCGGAGCCCTGTTCAAAGCCACTGGCAGGCGAGCGAGTATATGCAACAGAAACAGAGTTAGCTCACAAGAACAAATGTGAGAGAAAGCTTAAGAGAATCCTTACTGTAGCTATCATGTTGGCAAAGTCTGAATAGAGCTCTGGCATTGAGGTTCTCTCCAACTTCTCCTCCAAGTCCTTTGACACCAGACCGCTCCCTTGGGCCAAACCTACCTCTCCTCGGTAGACACAGCTCTTGTTCGCGGTTGGCACGGTGATGATAGTCAATCTTCTGTCGTCCCCTTTCATCTTCACCGCCATCCTTGTGCCTTCGTCCCAAAAGATTTTGGTAAAATTAGTGCTGATAGGGGGCTCTATGCTTCGCTGCTAGTCATATTCTCCCCCGGCAGCAAAGCCTTCCTCCTCCACACTTTTTGCTTTCTTAGATGAGGGCTCTGGGCTTGTGCTCTCGGAGGGACCACTTTCTTCTTGGGAACCTGGCTGAGGATCAAATCCAGGCAAGGTCCCTCCATTTTCTACTTTTCTCGGCTTCCGTCGGCCTTATTCCCTTCCTCCTTTCCCCCTATAACAATCCTTGTATCACCCTTAGGGATTGTCTGGGGCTTGGCGACTGACACGGGTTCTTTCCCCTTTCCCGTGTACCCTAGCTCAGCCAAGGTTTTTCTGTCGTCTGCGGCATCCTCGGGAGAGGATACCACATCGATGGCGGTTTCGCCGCAGACCAGCTCCGGAACCTCTATCACCTCTTCCTCCTCCACCTCCGTTATCTCTCAACTAAGCTGGGTGGCAGGAGGCTGCCCCCTCCTGGCCCTCTTCATCAGAACCGTGCCGGAAGGTGGGGTGACTTCCTTGAAAATGGTGTACCCCAACACCTTGGCGTGCAGGGATACATCATTCCTCACGTATCTGAGGAAGTCCTTCAGGAGCCAGCTCTGCCCCTTCAGCCTCTCTAGGCTTTTTAGGGTGTCTGCACCGGCCATCCACTTGGCGTCGCCGATGAACTCTGGGAGGCATGTACTGGGCGTCAAAGGGATCCCTAAATCCCCTCCGATGAAGAAGTAGTAGTCCCTCTAGTCTGAGTGAGAACTACTTGCCCCTGAAAACATTGCCTTCCTCGTCTTTGACCCCAGGGCCAAACATCCACCGTACCTTGGCACCGCCATCTAGCTGAACAAGGTCCTGAACAGCGTCAGGGTCCACAGTATCCCCTGAGCCTTTTAAGAAGGAATATGCGTAGGCCACGGCGTTGGGGGAGAATTGCGCCGGGACGATCTGAAAGAGTTCAGGATTTCCCTGAACTCTGGTTGCGGCGGCAACATTAGACCATACTCCACCTGCGCCCGGTATATGCATACCGCTCCTTCAGGGGGACCGTTTGGTCAAAAATCGGTGGTAAGGGGGATGACCATTAATCTAGGGTTCCCTCTAAACCCTATGGTAATATTGAGCACCTCGTGCTCCATCAAGAGACTCTCCTGATAGCTGGTGTCCTTGTGGAACTGATCGGCCAGTTCGGCCCACTCGATCTCTCTTCCTCCTATTGCTCAATTTCACGGCGAACGGAGCAAGGGCTTCTTTTTTCTCTCTTAGGGTTAGAAGACAGACAAGTACTCCAGTTTTTCCTTGGGAAAGTCTTTATGGGAAACAGCTGTGGCTTTTTATCTTCTGATCATCGGATTTTATCGGTCAGTGCACGGACGCAATCAGACCGTCCGTATCTTCTGACAAGTTCAGAATTCAAAGCGGCGCACAGTTATCAAAGCATCGCTTCCCCCATTTTGTCATACATCGTGCACGATGATTCATAATCATGCACAATGTTTTGAAATGACGTTCTATTCTATCCCCTCTACTATTATCGTCCGATGTTTTATAATCGTGCAAGAGGATAGTAACTTTTCTTTCAACTTAGAATTTATCATTAATTGTATACTTTCGCACTTATGAATTCTTGTTCTTTTTCTTTTCTAATCTCGTGGTATCTGTCTCAAACAAGAAAGAAAAGACAAACACAAATAGAATTCATTTAGAATAAATTTTTGAAAGAAAAAAATGTATTTCATTAATGATAAAACTTGTTACAAATTTATTTTCTCTGTTCTCTTACATGTTTTTCTTATGAGTATAGGAAAAATAAAGAAAATACAAGGGTTCAGAACTTAGACAATCAGTGTAATAGTGTTGACCTCAAACATGAGGGAAACCCTCTTTTTGAGACTAATCTATTACACTACTAACAATAGAAAGCAGATCTCCCGGGAGCTACCAGGACTCCTCTCCTCAACTATGGTCCCTTCAAATATAATGTTAATGATGAGGCTAAGGAGTTAGGAGAGGACGAAGGCAAGTCACTCCTGGCTCCCTGGCTGATCCTGCTGCTGGACTTCGGGAGGAGCACTCCGGCCTAGCCATCTAGCCTCTAAGGGAGTAACTTGGCCCTCTTCAGGACTCCTGCGTAGGGGGGACAAATGATATCCCCAGCCAACATAGGACCTTGCTGGAGGAACCTCCTCTAGGCGTGGCTGCCAGCATCGAAGAACCTGTCTGGTCTCTTAGGATCACAGAAGGGAAGAACAACAGAACTTCTGATATTTTCCTGATTTAAGATGCTTACATCAACCAATGTCTGTAGGAGGAAATCAAAAGCTGCCTGGTTCTTCACGTGGTGACCCACCGGTGAGGCGCTGATGATATTCACTTCCCTTCTCACCGCTTCTTCCACATCCTCCATACGCCGTCCCCGCCATCCAGAGCTATTCTCCACCAAGGCCCGCAAGGAGTGAACCTCGGACTTCAGCAACTCCTCCCGGCGATGAGTTTCGAAGGCCGCCTCCTTCGCTCCTGACGTTGCCTCCCTAGCCTTGGCAACCTCATCCCTTAGCCAGCTCCTCTCCTCTTACAAAGTATCCTTCTCATCATATAACTCATTTATTCTTTTTTGGAAGTCTTTGACATAAGAAGAATGGGTCTGGTTCACTTTTGTTAGTCTGTGGTGGAACTCTCCCCTCGCAGCCTCACTCTTACTGGTTATTCAGAGCCAGGGAAGCCAACTTGTCTTCTAGTTTGTACAACTTCCCTAGCTCCTCCCTCTGATCACCTTGGGAACACTTTGTGACTTGCAACAAAGCGCCCTCCAACTCCTCTATTCTCCGAAGGTGGCAAGCCTCCCCTTCCTCCTTGCCCTTCAGAGATTTTACTACCTCCAAAACCTTAGAGGTACTCCCCAGGATCTTCTCCTCCTCCCTCCTTATTTCAAACAGCCTTTCTCTCAGTATGCCCCATGTCTCCCCAATGCGGGGGGCGACATTGGAGGTAGCTGGAAGAACCCTCTCTTTCCCCTTAATCGCTTCCTCCATCTTGCCTCCTGGCCCTTCAATGCCAAGGGCGCTTTCAGGAGCAACCTTGGAGGGCACTTCCTTCTTCCCTTTAGTCGCCTCCTCCATCTTACTGCCCTCCTCCTTCCTTTCCTTTTCTTCCTTTTCCTCATCATTTTGGAGGCTCGCTGGAAGAAAAGAAGGGAAGAGGGACTTCCTTTTCTTCTCAGAATGAGGGATTGATGTACTAAGAGGAGCGGGACCACAGATCTTGAGGGGTGTCTTCTTCACGCCCTTTGCAGAAGGAACCCCAAACCTGGGAAAAAGCCGCTCAATCTCTTCGTCTTTGAGCAGGATCTTCCCGGGTGCTAGTTTTTTTTCGGCAGCTGTTTCACTCACTAGGATCACCTCCTTCCGCTCTCCAGCCTTCAGAGGTGCCTTGACGGGAGAATCAGAGACGTCCACCACCTTTGTGGTCTCTACACTTGTCGGCTCCTGCATTGACTCCAGCGTCTGCGCCAGGACAGCAGCAACCCTGACTGACAGAGCTTCCACCTCCAGAACCACAACCGCTGCTCCCACTTCTTCCGCTGGGGGTGCTTCAACAGGATCCCCCGTCGTCGGCTTTGGCGACCCTTCAGAAGATTCTAGGAGCCTCCTCTTCTGAGGAGGAGGAGCATCAACCGGAAGATCGTTGGCTCTCTTCTTTGTGATGCCTGACAGAGTCACCCACTTCTTCTTCTTCGCCATCTCTCTAACAATCTACCATCTCTTGCAGAAACTCAGGGGCTGGAGGAAGAGAATACAGATCAGCGGGAGCCACCCATCTTATCCTAATAGATCTCGAGCAGCGTGTCCACCATCGCGACAGTTCGCATTCTAGGACTCATATCTATATTTGCGCCCTTACAATGCGAGGGGGTTATGTTAACGCGTGATTCCAGCGCTGCATTCCTGCCGTACACGTGGCGCCTAGCTGGCATTTGGCCTTCATTTCTTTTAACTAATCCATCTATCTGCTTTCACACGTCAAACCTTGGACATGAAAGTTCAACCAAGCCTCGTCCACGATAAGCCAGGACCATCCCTGGTAATATCGTCCTCAATGTTACAGAACGGTGCCTATCACAATGAAGCTTGGTCCGACCGCGTCGAACCCGCAAATTAAGGGCCCGCATGCCCCAACTGTCACAGATCTCCAGAAGCAATACTAATATTAAAAGTTAGCATCCTCCTTTTGCTGCTTTTGGTCCCTCCAACGGCCAACAAACAACGCGAACCCAGAGCTTGTTCACCTTCTTTTCTCCGAAAAACCAGAATAAAGCCTCACCATCCGCTGCATACAAATACCTCTAAACAGTCTTCATGCAGAGGGATCGAAGATCAGAGAAGAAAGAATCAACAAGAGCGGCCAGGGTGCAAGCAGCTTCCCTGGTTCTCTCATTTTCATTGTATTAAAGCCCCAACTGACTAGCTCTTTCTCTCCATCTCCCTCTTTTCTTTCCTAAATATTGTATTAGCCTTAACGGCTACCTTTTTTCTTTAGTGAAACTTTTTCGTTGATCGCTAGGTGGACATAGGGGATTTTCTCCCTGAATCACCTTAAATCTTTGTGTGCTGTTCTGGATGCCCCGAACTCCCTCTCCCTTAAGCCTCAACTAACAGGCTTATTCCTCTGCGTGCCGCCGTCTCTCAGGACTCTCTCTCTTTTTTGATATTTTTTCGGATCCCCTACATCCTACGTCAACAACAATAATATGCTTACCTCTCCTTCTATAGATGAAATTAAGAATACTATTTTTTCTATACATGATGATTCTGCCCCTTGCCCTGATGGCTTTAGGACCAGTTTTTATAAATATTGTTGAGATATTATTAAAAATAATATTTTTTATGATGTTTGTGATTTTTTTTCTCTAGTGGTTTTCTCCCTAGATCATATTCATCTACTCTTCTTGTTCTTATTCCTAAAATTGACTGCCCTCAAACTTGAAAAAATTTCAAACCTATTAGCCTCTGTAATGTTTAGATAAATTTTTTGATCAAATTACTTTCTCAAAGGCTTGGGTTTATTCTACCTTCCATCATTTCTCCCAATTAATCTGATTTTGTTTCCAATAAAATTATTTCTAATAATATTCTTCTTACTCAAGAAATATTTCACCACATTGATGATAATATTAGAGATGATAATATTGCTCTAAAACTTAACATGGAAAAAGCTTATGATAGGATTGAATAATTTTTTTTGCATAAGATGCTGACTACATTTGACTTTTCTGTCTTTTTGCAACATGATTCACAAAATAATTTTCAATTGTTAGTTTTCTCTTCTTATTAATGGTATCCAAATTGGCTTCTTTAAGTCTACTAGAGATCTTGACAAGGGGATACTATTTGTCCTACTCTTTTTATTATTGTAGCTGGATATTTTTTTAGAGATTTGAACAATCTTATCAATAATTATACTTTTATTTTTTATCATTTTCAACCCCCTTATTTATGCTTCTCACTTAGCTTTTACTGATGATTGTATTATTTTTTGTAATGGGGCTAAAAATTCTCTTCAAAAAATTAAGGATTTTCTTAATATTTATGAAAAAATTTCAGGTCAAAAAATTAATATTAGTAAAAGCTCAATTATTTGTTCTATGGAGGCTAGTAATAATTTGATTGATAATATTAACAATATTACCAGTTTTAATAGTGATTATCTCCCTATTTCATATAAGTGTCCTATTTCATATAATAGTGTTCTATAAAGGGAATATTTAAAACTTCAAAGTCATCCACCCTATTAACATTCATAATAAAATTAGATCTCCTATTTTTAATAGGCTCATTAAATCAAGAGATTTAGCTGAACCTCATATTAGATGGGTCATTGGGGAAGGTCATCTTTTCTTTTGGTTTGACAACTGGTATCTTGAAGAAAAGCTAGCTGACTTTACTAATGATCCTTTCAATTCAAATAAAGTTAAAAAACTATTATTAATGGTAGTTGTAATAAAAATTATCTTATTAATATTCTTTCTCATAACGTAATTCATAAAGTTATGAATATTCCTATCATGAATAATAATAAGATCATTTAGTGTTTTTTTAATAATAGTAATTTCTCTTTTAAAGATACTTGAGATTTTTTTAGAAGAAAAAAAGATAAAAATTTAATTTGATCGTTAATATGACATAGATTTATTCCTCTTAAAGTTTCATTTCTTTCTTAACAAGTTTTTCAGGATATTGTTCCTAATGATATTAGTTTTATAAAAAAATGTCTTAATCTCCCCTCCAAATGTGTTTGGGGTTGACCTCAGCAAGAAAACTCTTTTCATATTTTTTGGCAATGCTCTAAAGCCCAAGAGGTTTGGAAATATTATTTTTAAATTATTTAATATTTCTATGTTCTCAAATTTGAATTCCATTGATTCCCTTATTCTTAAGTTGATAAATTTTTCTTTCTAAATTAAAAAAGCTATATTAGACATTATTTTTATTTTTAATTTTTGGTCTCTTTGGTGCTTTAGGAATAAGGCTAAATTTCGAGGCAAATTGGCTTCTTCCAATAAAATTAAATAGTGTATTTTCACCTTTTTATACTTGCAATTATGCTTATACATTTCATAAAATTAATTTAAAGGTGATAAATATTTTTTTAATATTATTAAACCTGAACTTTCTACTCTCTATGTTCATATTGATTTTATAGCGTGAAAGAAACTTAACAATGATTATGTTAAGCTTAACACAGATAGAAGTTATGAAAACAGTATTGGACATAGTGGATGTATTATTAGAGATTTTAAAGCTATTATTATTAAAGTATTTTTTAAAACTTTTGAAGCCTATGATGCTCTTATGGATGAAATCCAAGCTTGCACCTATGGTATTACTCTTTATTTTGACATGGGCTTTTAATAATATTGAATTAGAATTATATTCTCTTATTCTTGTTAATTGGCTTAGATACAATTTTAACATTAGTTGGAAATATTTACTTAACATAGCTCGTATTAAATCTCTCATTAATTATAAAGCATCACTGTAAGGCATATCTAGAGGGAAGCTAGCCAAGTTGTTGATGCTCTTACTAAAATTAAAATTGATAATAATTTTTGATGCTTTGACTATTCCTGATCATATTAGAAAGAAAATAATTAATAATAAAATTGACTTCCAATTTATTAGGACCTCTATTATAACAAAAAATTTAACTCTAATTTCTTTTTCTGTTTGATAGTTTATGTAGGTTACTATATTCAAATGAATCTAATGTTTCATTACATCAAACACAGAATGCACGGCTTACCTTTCAGGTTGTATCGCTCTTTACTGTCACTTTTCTATTTGTTCCAACTCTATTTATTAGTTTCTTTTTTATCTAAGAAAGTGTTCTTCTTTTTCTTTCCTTTGGAGGATCTAGGATTTCCTTGATTGATTATTATTCTCTTTTCTCTTTTTGTCATGTATTATAATTTTATTTCTGATTCGTCTATGTTACTCTATTTATTATAATACTTCAGGTTATTTTATAAATATTATTTTAGGCTTATGTTTTTTTTCATAATATAAATTGATTACTTATGAAGAATTCTTCAGGCTTCTTTCTTATCCAATTGAATTAAAAATTATTACTTTCTTTTCCTTTATTCGACCTTTCCTTACCCCTTAAAAAAGAAAAAACAACAGAGTATGCTATTGATTTTATTGCCTGATCACATATGAGGTCTGAACTAGTAAGTTCGAGGAGGGTATTTAGTCACTAGTGCCTTAAACCAACTAGTTTAGGAGTCACTAGCTGAAAATTCGCTAAAATGATCAATTATGGGATTTAGGATAATGCTTAAGCCTTTTTAGTTCGAGCAATTAAGTTCGAGGGATGTCTTTTCATCTAATGCCCTAAAGCCAACTGATTTGGATGTCACTGACTCAAAGCTCATTACATGAACTAATTAGAAAGCTTAGTTCACATTAGAAAGTTTACATGACAGTTTTTAGGAAAAAGATTAATATCTATTAAGAAATTTCTTTCTCCAATGAAAGAAATTAAAAGAAGATTTCTTTTGGAGTTCTAAAGGATTTTTAATATTAATTCCTAAGGCCTAAGCCTGAAGCACGAAGACCAAAGCCCGAAGGCCTAAGCTTGAATCCTGAAGCTCAAAGACCCAAGACCAAAGCCTGAAAGCCCGAGCTTAACACTTGAAACAAGAAGCATGAAGGCCAATTCCTAAAGGCCCAAACCCAAATCTTGAAGCTCAAAGATCGAAGCCCGAAGGCCCAAGTACAAATCGAGAAACCCAAAGCGTGAAGCTCGAAGCTCAAAGCATGAAGCCTTAAGCCCAAAGGCCTAAGTCCAAAAACCAAAACCAAAAGAGTGAAGCCAAAGGCCCAATCCCGAATCACGATGCCCCAAGGGCAAAGCCCAAAGAGCCAAGCTCTGAGCACAAAGCCCTAAGGCCCAAACCCAAACCCCAAAGTCTGAGGCCCGAAAGAACAAGCCTAGAGACCAAAACCTGAAGGCACATACCTGAAGCCCAAAGCTCAAATTCCTATGGTTGAAGTCGAAGGCCCAATCCCGGTGCCCTAAGAACCAAGCCCGAAGCACAAAGGCCAAATCTTGAAGCCTGAAGCCGGAGAAATGAAGGCCCAAATCTGAAGCCCGAAAGCCGAAGCTCAATGTCCGAAGGCCCAAACCAGAAGCTTGAGCCCAAATCCTGAAGTATGAAGCCTAAAGCCCAAAGTTTATGCCTAGAGGGCAAAGCCTGAAGGCCCAAACTCGAAACCCGAAGTCCTCAACCTGAAGCCCAAAAGCCCAAGCCCAAAACCCGAAACTCAATGTCCAAAGCTCTATAGCCCAAAGCCTAGGGTTCAAAGGCCCAAGATTAAATCCTGAATCTCGAAATCCTAAGCCTGAAAGCCAAAGCCTGGAGCCTAAAGTTCAAAGCCTAATGTCTTAGGCCCGAAGCCTGAAGTATAAGGCTTGAAGGCTAAAGCTAGAAGACCAAAGCCCAGTGAGCCAATCTCGAAGCCAAAGCTCGAGGACCAAATGCCTAAGCCCAAATCTTAAAGCCCGAAGCCCAAAGTTCGAAGTCCAAAGGCTGAGGACGAAGGCCCAACCCCGAAGCCCAAAGCACGAAGCCTGGACCCTAAAGGTCCAAACCAAAAGCCTTTTGCTTGAAGACCTAAATCTGTATCCCAAAGACCCATGTTTGTAGCTCGAAGGCCAAAGCTGAAGCTTGAAGCTTAAAGCCCGAAAGCCTAAGTCCTAAGGTGCAATCCAAAGCCTAATGCACGAAGGCCCAAGACCAAATCCTGAATCCCAAAGTCTGAAGCCCAAAAGCCCAAGCTTGAATCCTGAAGCTCGAAGGCCCAGACTTGAAGCCCTAAGCTTGAATACCCAAATTTAAAGTCCAAAGCCCGAAGGCTCATGCCCGATGCTAAACACCCATGCTTGAAGCTAGAAGCCCGATGCCCAAAATCTTAAGTTTGAAAGAGTAACCCGAAGCCTGATGCATAGAGGTCTAGGCTAAAGCCTAAAGCCCGAAACTCAAAAGCCGAAACTCGAAGCCCGAAGCTCGAAGGCCCAACCTCGAAGCTAGAAGCCTGAAGCCTAAAGCTCAAAGGCCCAAACCCAAAGTCAAAAGGCCCAATCCTATATCCTGAATCCCAAAACCCAAAGACCCAAGCCCAAAGCATGAAGACCAAAACCCAGAGGCTCAAGCCTAAATCCTGAAGATTGAAGACCCAAGCCCAAAACTCGTAGGCCCAAGCTCAATGCCCGAAGGCCAATGCCCAATGTCCCAAACTTAAATCCTAAAGCTTGAAGCCTAAATCCCGAAGCACGAAGATTGAAGCCTTAAGGCCCAAACATAAATCCTGAAGCCCAAAGCCTAAAGCCCGAAACTCGAAGCACGAAGTCTAAAGCTTGAAGGCCCACGTCCAAAAATCGAAGTCAAAAAAGAGAAGCAAAAGGCCCAAGCCCGAATCCTGATGCCCCAAATGCAAAGCCTGAAGGGCCAAGCCTTAAGCCCAAAGCCCCAAGGCTCAAACTGGAAGCCTAAAGCACGAGGCCCGAAGGAATAAGCCCAAAGACCAAAGCTCGAAGGCACATGCATGAAACTCAAAGCACGAAGTTACCTGAAGCCCAAAGGCACAAACCCGATGCCCGAAGGACCAAACCCAAAGCTAAAAGCCTGAAGCCTGGAAGCTTAATCTTGAAGCTTAAAGCTAAAGGCATGAAGGCTCAAACCCAAAGCCTGAAACTCGAAAGCCGAAGCTCGAAGCCCAAAGCTCGAATCCCCAAGCCTGAAGCCTAAGCCTGAATCTCGAAGTATGAATCCCGAAGCCCAAAGTCTAAGCTTGAAAGTGCAAACCCAAAGCTTGAAGCCCAAAGCCTGAAGGCCCAAGCCAAAAGCTCAAAACCTGAAGCTAAAAGCCGAAAGGCCAAGCCCAAAGCCTAAAGCACAAAGGCCTAAAGCCTGAAGTCCAAAGGCCAAGTTCGAAATCCTGAAGCCCAAAACCAAAAAGCCTAAGCCTAAAGCATGAAGATCGAAGCTCGAATGTCCAAGCCTGAAGCCCGTAGCTCAAAGACCCAAGCCCAAAGCCCGAAGGCTCAAGCTTGAAGTCTGAAGCCCAATGACCCAAGGCCCAAACCAGAATCTTGAAGCTTGAAGCCCAAAGCCCGAAGCCCGAAGTCCCAAACGTAAATCTTGAATCCTAAAACCCAAAGCCTCAAGGCCCAAACCTAAAGCCTAAAGCAAGAATCCCGAAGGGCCAAGCCTAAAGATCAAAGCTCGAAGGCCCAAGCCCGAAGCCCAAAGGCCCATACTCGAAGCCTAAAAGCCCAAGCCCAATGCTTGTATGCTTAAACCTAAAGGCGGAAGCTCAAAGCCTAAAGTCCCAAGCCCAAAGCCCAACACTCGAAGGACTAAGCCCGAAGCCTGAAGGCCCAAGCTCTAAGCCCGATGACCAAAATCTTAACCCTGAAGCCCGAAGCCCGAAGCAAGAAGCTTGAAGCCCGAAGACCCAAGTGCAAATCTCGAATCTTAAAGCCTGAAGCTCGAAGCTCAAAGCACGAACCCTAAAGCCTAAAGACTGACCCAAAGGCCCAAAACTAAATGCTTGAAGGCACAAGCCCAAAGCCCGAGGCCTGAAGACCGAAGCCTGTAGGCCCAATCATGAATCCTGATGCTTAAAGCTAAAAGTCAAAAGGCCAAGCCCAAAGATTCAAGCTAGAAGGCCCATGCCGAAGACCCAAGCCTAAATCCCAAGCTTCTAAGGGCCAAACCTGTGGCTCGAAGGCCCAAACCCTAACCTCAAAACCCGAAGCTCAAAGCCTTAAGGCCTAAGCCCAAATCCTAAAGCACGAAGGCCCAAGCACGAAGCCTGAAGCCCGATTCCTGAAAGCCTAAGCCTAAATCCTGCTACATGAAGCTTAAAGGTGCAAGCCCAAAGCCCAAAGTCTGAAAGCTCATGCTCAAAGCCTAAAGCTAGAAAACCAAAATTAGAAGCCCAAAACCACCCAAAGCCAAAAGCTAGAACGTTGAAGCCCGAAGCTCGAATTCCATAACCCAAAACTTGATGCACGAAAGCCCAAGCCCTAATCTAATGGCCTAAAGTCTGAACTCCCAAGCCTAAACTTCAAAGTGTTGAATCCATTTTGATTTTGATGATAACAAAATTAATAATAATATACTTGACTAATCTTTTATTTATTAGTACATATTTTACGTAAGCTTTTCATAATAAAAAAAGTTATACATCGAGATGGCCTTGGCTCAAAATTGACGAAATCAAATCAGAAAGAAAGAGAAATAAAGTTGATAAAGATTATTAAAAAAAAGTATCAAGTAAAAAAATCAACTTCAAAGATGCATTTATTTTAAAATTTTAGACTATCATGTAAATACAAGAAATTTATAATACATTTATTTTAAAAAAATCTAAAATAAACATATTTAAATTCATTTCATGAATTTCTAGAATTTTAGATAATTTTTTTGGATCAATTGAGATTTTCAAAAAATTTCAAATTACACGAGTAAATCATTGGATGACGTGTTTTCTTCGATCTTCAAAGATTTAAAGTTTTTGATTAAGTTTAATTTAACCAATAATTTTACTATTTAATGTGTCGCATCAACTTTAAACGAAAAAATCTATTTTCAAATTTTATATATACTAATAATATTAAATAAATAAATAAATAAATTTTAAATAATTATTTATGAAAATAAATTAACTGAGTTTCATGAAATTTGTTTTCATTTGATTTTAAATACTTTTAATATGTTCAAAACTTGATATTTTAAATTTCACAAACATTATTTAATTCTCATGTCTTTATTTTGCTCTTTAAAATCAGTCTATCAAGTTAAATATTTGATTTTATCCATATTTATTTTCTAAGAAATTATAATACCTAAATAACTAATTTACCTTTCATTTCATCTATAAATAAGAAAAAAATTTAGTTAATATCTCTCTTTGACAAACCAAAACTACAAGCCTCATTCTCTAGCTGAAAAGTTCTCTCTAAGCTCAAAGTTTTTGTAAGCTTGAAGTTCATAATATTGAGAGGTTATTCTAGGGAGTTCATGAACTTTGGAGGTATTTTTATTAAAGTATTTTTTCTTTAAATCAATTTTTCTTAAAATACATAAATTTTTATACTACTCATTTGAGCTCTAAATAGTTTAAAACTTTTTTACTATACCTTTCTAGGAGTATCTATTTTATCTAAAAAATTTCTTGAAATTTTTTGACAAACTAATTTTTCTCTATAAACTTATATTTATTTCTCTATTTTTTAATTTTTATAAATTGTATAAAATTTTAAAAAAAATTAATATTTTTACAGAAATTTATCATAGATAAACTTATGCCTATAGAAAAATGTTCAGGTGATTTTACTTTGTATTATTTTCAAAAATAACTTTAAAAGTTTTTGTTTTAACAAGTATCCATGTAGTTCTGCTATAGCAATCAATAAACGTCATAAACCACTTATGTCCAAATAGATCTGATGTTTGCCGCAAAAGTTGTGAATCCGCTGATTGGCGAATGAAGTACCATTGTCTGTGATGATTGTCATGGGTATACCATACCTGCAGATGATGTTAGCCCATAGGATGTTCTCAACATTCTGAGCAGTAGACTGAGTAAGGGGTTTAGCTTCAATCCACTTTGTGAAGTAGTCGACAGCGACCAATATCCACTTATAGCTTCTGATAGTGGTAGGCATTGGGCCCAGAAAGTCAAGCCCCCAAACAGCGAAGGGCCAAGACGAATTGATGAGTTTGAGATAGTCGGCGGGTTGTCTTTACATGTCAGCATAATATTGGCACTGGGGCATTTTTCCACGAACGACTGAGCATCTTTGTGGATATTGGGCCAGAAGAATCCCTGACGTAGGATCCGCATGACCAAGCTTCGGCCGCAAGCGTGGATTCCACATTCTCCTTTATGAACAGCCTCCATGGCTTCTTGTGCCTCTTCTGGTCTTAGGCACTTGGTGAGAGGTCTGGCGTAAGACCTTCTGTAGAGTTCCCTGTTGATTAGGACGTACTAAACGCAATCAAGTTTCATCTTTCTTGCTTCTTGCTTGTTGGCAGATTGAGTCTCATTCTTCAAGTAGTCGAATATCCTGTTCATCCAGTATAATGGGCGCTCCTCAGAGCAAATTTCTGCACATTCATAGCTGGGCTCTTCAAGTATTTGATGTCAGTAGAGGTGGGGGAGCCCCCCCTTTGCTAGTCGATCTGCAACTTGATTTTCTCCTTTGGGAATGTGCTCCAGGGAGAATTCTTCGAATTAAGAGATCAAGGACTGGGTTTTCTGCAAATACTTCTTCAGAACCTCATCCTTTGTCTCGTATATTCGATTCACCTGGTTGATGACCAGTTTGGAGTCGCTGAACACTTGTATTGATTTTACCGACATGTAGAGTGCAAAACTTAGCCCCGCAATAAGAGCCTCATACTCTACTTGATTGTTAGTAGCCTGGAACTGAAGAGTTATTGCTTGATGCAGGGCGACCCCCGTGGGGCTGGTTAGAAAAATTCCAACTCCTTGGGAGTGCATCCTCGATGCGCCATCAACATGGAGGGACCAAGGCACGACCCTGTGTTTGGCAGTCGGTGGTTCTGAAGTAGAAAGTTCGGCAATGAAATCTGCCAGTGCTTGAGCCTTGATTATCGTTCGTGGAATGTATTTGATATCGAACTCACCAAGCTCGATAGACCATTTGAGAAGCCTTTCCAAAACTTTGGGAGTATGCAGTATCTTAAGGAGTGGTTGGCTAGTGACTACCTGGATAGTATGCGCTTGGAAATATGGGCGCAATTTCGTTGCCGCCATCAAGAGGGCCAGAGTAAGTTTTTCCAGCGTGGATATCGGCTCTCAGCATCTAGGAGTATATGACTGATATAGAAGATAGGATGCTGTACTCCGCTATCATCGTTGACGAGGACTGCCGAGACAGCAGTGTCAGATATGCCCAAATACAAAGACAGGAGGGTCACTTCCTTTGGTGCCACTAGTATTGGTGCTGAGGTAAGGTATCTTTTTAGCCCTGTGAAAGCAGCGTCATATTCATCGGTCCAGTAGCCTTTTTTGCTCTAGCGAAGACATTGAAAGAATGACAAACACTTATCACCAGCCTTGGAAATGAATCTCTCGAGGCTGTTGATTCGTCCTGCCAGTTTTTGAATCTCCTTCAATGTTTGGGGGGAGGTATGTTCAGAATCGCTGAGATCTTGTTTGGATTGGCTTCTATCCCTCTGGTTGAGATCAGGTAGCCCAGAAACTTCCCTAAAACTGTGCCGATGGTGCACTTGGCGGGGTTGAGTTTAAGATTGAACCTTCGGAGGGTATCAAGCGTCTCTTTGAGGTCGGCGAGATGTTCCTTCATACTCTTGCTCTTCACCAAGATGTCGTCCACATATGCCTCAAGATTTTTGCCTCTCTGACCTTTGAAAATGGCGTCAATCATACGCTGATAGGTAGCGCCGACGTTCTTGAGGCCGAAAAGCATGACATTATAACAATATGTACCAAATTTGGTGATGAAAGCAGTTTTCTCTTCATCTTCTTTAGCCATCCGGATTTGATGGTACCCGAAGAAAGCATCTAGAAAGCTCATGACCTCGTATCCGAAGGTACGATCCACCATTGCATCAATGCGTGGAAGAGGATATGTATCCTTGGGGCAGGTTGATTTACTGTTCAAAAATCTATGCACATTCTTCATTTCTTGTTGGCCTTCTTTACTATAACAACGTTGGTGAGCCATTGAGGGTATTGAACTTCCTTGATGTAGCCTCCTCTTAGTAACTTATTGACCTCTTCTTCGATAGCGTTCTGCCTTTCTCTTGCCATAATTCTCTTCTTCTATTTCATGGGAGAGGCATCAGGGGATATATTCAGGTGGTGCTCACAGACAACCCTATCAACACCTGAGATATCTTCGAAAGACCATGGAAAGATATCGATGTACTTAGAAAGCAAGGTAGTGACATCCGCCTGCTGCTTGACATTCATAGAAGAAGATATATTTACAACTTTAGAAGAGTCTTCCCCCTCCCCCAAGGTTACATTTATGACTCTTTATGGTACAACTGGTTGGGATTTTCTGGAATCATTGAGTGGCTTGCTTGACATCTCACCTAATGGTGACAACGCCACTGGAGGTAGGGAACTTCGCGTAGAGATGTGGCGTAGAGATCACCATCCCGAAGGAATTAAGAGTTGTCCTTCTGAGGATGGCATTGTAGCCTGATTTAGCTCTGATGATGGCGAAGTTCACCATGCTCATGGCGTAGCCATTGTCATCGCAGAAAGAGACGGGCAAGGAGATGAATCCCAACAGTTGGACCCTCTCCCCCGAGAAACCTAGCAAGGCGGTTCCTACACGGAGGAGGCTTGCTTCTCTAAGCCCCATCTGGAGGAAAGTAGATTCGAACAAAATGTCAGCTGCACTTCTAGAGTCGAGGAGTACCCACTGAACATCAAAATCGACGATGCGGGCGACGACCATGATTGGATTGTTGTGAGGGTTGCCCTGCTGGGGGAGATTTTCTTGGCAGAAAGTAAGTGGGATGGAGGAAGAATGCTGGTGCGAGATACCGCCGACCTCAATTTCTTGACAGCGAGCAGCTGCAAAGTAAATGCTTAAAATGGCATTGATTGTCCTTGCAGCAGGAGGATAGGGACGCGTCGACTGGCTTGGTTCGGGATGGGAAACTTTAGCTGGCGTGCTGGTGCTTTCGGGAGTTTTCCCCTTTTGAGCAGCATTGGAGGTTGGCATCATCTGCATGAACTCCTCCAAGTTGCCCTGATCAGCTAGTTTATCAAGTAGGATTCTGAGGGCTCAACACCTGTGAAGTCTGTGCCCCTAGTTCCCGTGGAACTCGTAGTAGTTGTCAGGGTCCACTCCGGTTGGGGGTGTCGATTTGGGTCAAGCAGGTCGAACCCAGCCTTGTTTGACGGCTGCCGTGTAGACTTCAGTGAGCAACCGAGAGAAGAAGTGCCTCTGCTGCTGAACATGTCACGGTTTTCCCTCGTCGCCCCAATGTTTCCTTTTCTTCTCCTTCTTGGCTCCAGAAACACCACGGGGAGAGGACTCAGCATCCTCGAGGAGCATGAACTGGCTGATCCTGGCCACCAACTCAGGGTAGCTCCTAGGTTTGGCCAGCTGTAGAGATTTAGATAAGTCCCCACTCCTGAGTCCCCTTCGATAGTTGTGCATGGCCACAGCAAGGTCTATGTTTTCAGCTTCTGTTGCGGCGGTGAAGAATTGGTTGGTGTAGTCCTGGAGGCTTTCCTTCTCGCCTTGCTTGATGTTGGCGAGCACCATATCAGAAATGACCATTCGTGTCTGACCAATGAAGCGGGCGATCAGCTCCCACTTCAGGTGCTCGTAGGAATAGATGTGACCCCTAGGCAACTTCATGAACCAACTGAAAGTTGCTCCCTTCAGAGTGTTGGCCAACAGGTGACACTTGGTAGCCTCATCCGGCTGACGATAGCGGACCGCGGCCTCGAACCCTTGGATGTGCTCGTGGGGTCAATCGTGCCTTTATAATCTTCGAGCCGGGGCAGTCTAAAGTCTTCTGGGACTAGGGCCAACCGGATGGCGTTAGCAAAAGAAGCATCGCTGTCCATCGGGCCGAAAAAGGGGTCAGGTCTATAATGTGGGCCCTGAACGCCTCGGAAGAGAGAGTCCCTCCCGGCGAGGAAGGGAGGAAAAGCAGGTGGAAAGAAGGCAGGAAGTGGTAAAGGACGTGGTGGTGGATGATTTTGGTGGACTTCCTGAGGGGGAAAAGGCCGTCATGGCAGTTGAGAAGAACCAGACGATTGAGCAGAAGGTGCTGCGACTGGCAAGAAAGGAGCAGGAGCCGCCGCAACCGATGAGAGAGGATCACGGGCCGCTGCAACCTGCGGGAGAGGTTCAGGCGCTGTTGCGACTGGAGGGAGAGGCTCACGGGCCACCGCAATCGGTGGGAGAGTTGCAAGGGGCAAGACAGCGGCACAAATTGGTTGAGTTTGCCTGAGGATCATGGCTTGTTGTGCGGTGAGGCCAGTGACCACGTCGGTGAGGTTGGCAAGCATCTCCTGTATCTCGGAGGCGTGCGTAACTCTGGAGGAAGAAGCTGATTCGGTACGATGGCGGGAAGTTGAGGCTGAAGCTCCTTCGCCTGGTGCCCTGACAGAAGGCTCACCTGCTTGTGCGTTGCGGGTAGCAGAATTGGTTCTTCGTGTTCTAGCCATCATCTTCTCAGAGTCTCAATGAAAGCACTATAAATTATTGACGTAAGATGTAGGAGATCAAAAAAAACACAGAGAGAGAGAGTCCTGAGAGTTGGCGACACGCAGGGAGGTAAGCCTGACGGTTAAGGTATAGATGAGAGAGAGCATCCAGAGCAACACATAGAGGTTTAAGGTGGTTCAGGGAGGGAATCTCCTACGTTCACAGGGTGGCTAGGTGATTTCACTATAGAAAAAACAGCCGTGAGGGAGGATACAATGCTAGAAGGAGAATAAGTTGGAGAGAAAGAAAGAGAAAGAGAGAGAGAGAGCTCCTCAGTTGGGGCTCCGATACAGTGAAAGCGGGAGGATACATGAATTGCTGGTACTCCGATTGTCCTTGTTGTTCTTCTCTCCTCTTTCCTTATGCCCGTTTAGGTGGCTTAAATATTACTGAAAGGGATGCTTTATCTCGGATTTCTCGGAAAGAAAAGAGCTAAGCCCATCCTGATGGTCCCTTAGTTGTCGGCCACTGGGGGAGCTGGAAGTAGTAGGCGGAGAGCTTTATTCTCCTTGATTGTAATGATTCCACTGGGGGTTCGCGCCGGCTAGAGCACGTGAATCCTCGGTTTGTACCCTAAAGGGAGGCGTGCTGCTTTTGTAATGATGCAATTGATGCAAGTTGTCGATGACAAGCATAGATGAAGGACATCGTCATTGATATTTGAGAGAGGCAAGGAAACATCGGGCACGATGTCCGTTTGTTCAGTTGGTTGGAGCGTCAGGCTCGAGGTTTGACTCCTGTAAATAACAACAGTCAACAACAATAAGAAAAATACAAAAGGGTTAGATTTCCAAAGCGCCACGTGTATGGCTGGGATGCAGCGTCGGAGCCACGCATTAACATCCACTATTTTGATCATCTAAGCAAAATAGAAACATGAATCTAATATCTATTGAGAATCAAGCTCTCTAATTCCATTCATTATTTATCTCTTACTCCCACTTTTATCCACAACAAGAAAAGTTCATAAAATTTTAGACAAAATATATTGAATATTACCACGACAATGCAAGAAGCTTGATGCAAAATAACAGAATACAAACAATAAGAAAAATTTCTAGGTGGGCATAATACATGAGAAGAAATTCCATTACTTTTCAAAGAGTTACCCAAAAATGATTATAGAAGATCCTACTTTAACTCTCTTAAATCCTAAAATGACCTTTCAAATCAAGAATCATAATAAATCTAACAAACTTGCATGTATTAGAGATACAAAAAAATTAACATAACAAACATGGCATCGTAAAAATGATGTTGCTCTATTGCATTAGATAATCCGAACACCGTGTGATTGTTTTCATCTAATACATCTAATCCTTGTTTCTCTCATTAGGTGGTTTGATCCCTTATTGACACTTCGATGGCCACCTGATCCTAGCTCCTTATTTCTATATTTCGTATCGGTCCAATCCTTAAATGGACTAGATGGAGTAATCCATGCTTTGTCTGTTCAATTGTTGAAACAAATGTTCAACTTCACAACCTCGTCATCATAAAGATAGCAGAGCATTCCAAAATGTAATTCACATAGGATTTAGGAGGCATTTGGTTCGTTGTTATTTTGATATTATGTAGGGGGTATTTAGTTCATTGTTATCTTGGCGTTATGTTATGTAATCTAGATGTCATGACATTTAGATGTCATCTTTTAACTAATAATTTTATTTTCTTATATAAAATTATTTATAATTGTCATTAAATCAAATAATTACTTTCTCTAAATAATATAACATAACACAAAGATAACACTGTACTAAACACCCCCGTAATGTAATTTAGATGTTATGACATCTGGATATCATCTTTTGACTAATAATTTTATGATCTAACAGAAAATTACTTATAGATATCATTAAACTAAATAATTGCTTTCTCTAGATAATATAGCATAACATCAAGATAACATTGAACCAAACGCTCCCTTAGTGTTAATCTAGCCCAAGTTAAAAGTTCACTTTCAAAGTAAACATTTAAATTACAAACAATTACCGACTCTCATATTATAATTACTAGAATGATAAATTTATTTGTAGACAATAGTGTTATAGCACGTTTTATAAGATTATTGCTAGCACTACTGAAAATCTTTTTCAACATAAAATATAAGCATAGTGACCCTGATGTTAATCTAAAGTCAGTCCTGTTTAAAAATTTATTTTACATAATATAAAATTATGAATGTCTTTATAATTACTTTTAGTTTTGTTTTTTTTTTTTTCTGATTTTATATATTTTTTTACTTTAGTTATTGCTATTTAAAAGGGATGTTGGCATGGTCAAAAAATGGAGTTAATTCTACGGCTAGATATGAATATTTCAATCTTGTTTAAAGAACTTTTCGTGCGGAGATCTCTTAAATTTATTGTTTAATTTATTTTAATTAATTTTTTTTTGATAAAATTTAGGGTAAATTGCACAGGGGCCCTGAGATTAGAATGACGCTGCAAATAGATCCCACATTTTGAAAAGCCTAGATTTGGATTCTCGAGTTTGTGTTTGCGCTGCTGTTTGGTCCCACGTCTAAAATTTGCTAGTTTTTTATTATTTTATCTTTTAAATTTTTTACTCATTCTCCACATTATTCTAAATAATTTCGAGAGAATTATAATGATATTTTGGTCTATATAAATATGACTAACAGTCAAATTTAATTGTAACTGTCTAATTGGACCATCCAAAAAGCGATATTTAAACAAAGGAATCAAATGACAGCGCAAACACAAACTCGGAGACCCATATCTAGATTTTTAAAAATATAAAACCTATTTGCAATATTATTTTAATATCAGAGGCCCTGTGTAATTTATCACATCTCTCTGTACCGAAAAATTATTGGGTGCGGACGGCGCACCGTTCGGACGCCCAATCAGAGGGCGCCACGTGCGCCCTCTGATTGGATTACGAAAGGTGCGCCGTCCGAACCCAATAACTTCTCCTCTGTACCCTACACGGGCTGGCAGTCCCCTTCTCCCTTCCACCTGCTGACTTCCATCTTGCTCTCTCCACTGCATTTGGCGCCCCCTAGCCAACTAGTTAACTTATAAGGCGACATTAAAATTGTAGACAAAAAAGAAAAGTTATTGGATTTGAACTATATTGGTCGGCTAATGATGCGACTATTGGCGGCTAAACTTAATAATCGTTCATAAAATATTATTTTAAAATTTTTTTTATTTGAATTTAACGAAGAACTTTTTAGGAACTTTTGGCTTCCACTTCCGAATTTTTTTTTAATTATTTTTTTTTCCTTCTTTCTGTCGTCGTTCGCTGGAGACAAACTTGTTCTTGCCGTCATTCGCTTTCAGTTTCGAAAAGCAGATGCGGTTTGAGGTGGAGACGTGGAGTGCTTAGCTGTTAATGTTAAAGGCTGCGTTCAAATTAAGAAGCGAACAAATGAGTGAAGAGATTTGCATCCGAGAATATTTTAGATTTTGTTCTTCAAATTAAAAAAAATTAAATTTCAATGAAAGGAACACAACCTAATAATATTTTTTTAGTTTGTGGACCTATGTGAATTTAGCATTCAACCCTAAGAACTTAGATGTAATTAACCCTAATAAATTTGAAATGTTTCCTCTTACCCTTTCTCAGCTCTTTGTCGTAATAAACAACAAATAAACCTTAATCCCACTATGTGGAGTCAGCTACATGAATTTTTTGTTTTCATTGCGCTCTATCAAGTAATAAATTCTTATCTAAGTCTAAGTAATTAAGATAATTTTTTATAGTTTCTTGCAATGTCTTTTTTAATCTATAGCTTTCTTCTTTTTTGTATATCAATAAGATCTAATAACTCGATTTTTCTAACTGGAGCTTCAATTGACTTACGATTTATATGATAATATACTAATAAAAAAATTCTTAGGGCCTATTTATTTGTAAAATTTAATTTTAATAAGTTCAAAATTAAATTTAAATGAAAATATTTTTTTATTAAAAAATATGAATGATGTGAAGTAATATTAATTATTATATTAAAATATGTGAGAGATGTGATATATGTTAGTTATTATTTATTTTTAATATTAAATTTTATATTATATTTAATGTGATATATAAACTTAATTTAATAATCTTCCAAATAAATAAACCTTTTGTGATAATAAAAACAAAATCGAATAGTTTGAATTCATCAGTTTGGGACCCACTCCGGCGTGAGGTTTTAAAACTCTAGAATTTTTTTTTTAATAAAAAATTTCAACCCAGTCTAAGTTGGAATAATCAAGTTCAACCAATCAATTAATCCATGTTAATTAAACCTATTTGTTATTTTAGGAAAAAAAAACTTTTTAATTTTTAAATTTTTTTTAATAAATAGAAATAAAATAAGTTAACAATTTTATAGGATATGAAATTAGATTACTTTTAGAATTATATACAATTTAATGTAAATTTGATTCTTTAATGTTAAATTTTGGGTAAATTATGTTCAATTTTTTGAATTTAAAATTTAATAATGCATAAATTCACGCTATAATGTCAATCCTTGAGTTTTAAGATTTTTTTTATTATTAAGTAAGTTGGATATTCCAATTAAAGATACACTAAGTAAGCAAATGGACGTTTCTCCAAAAGAATGTTTAAAAAATAATCATATATTTTATTTTATATATATTTTATGGATAAATTATATTTAAGTTCTTGAGTTTAAAGGTTAATAATAAAAATATTCAGATTTTTAAAATTTTAACATCGGGGTCCTTGAATTTTAATAAATCATCAAATAGGTTCTTTTTTATTTTTCTATTATTATTATTATTTAAATTACCCTTATACCCCTCCCTCTCTCGCTCCTCCTCATCCCTGCACATGCGTGAGGCTGCGCGGCTTCCTGTGATTCGCGGCAGAGCGACATGTGCGACCCACCAGCGGCTGCACAACCCTTGG
The DNA here is from genome assembly GCA_002786265.1 of Apostasia shenzhenica. NCBI lineage: Eukaryota > Viridiplantae > Streptophyta > Magnoliopsida > Asparagales > Orchidaceae > Apostasia > Apostasia shenzhenica. The sequence goes on from KZ451896.1 coordinate 498,852, forward strand.
GGAGGCCGCGCGACCCACTGGAGGGTCGCACAACCCGCGCGGCCTCGCGTGTAGGCGGGGATCGAGAGGAGAGAGAGAGAGAGAGAGAGAGAGAGAGAGAGAGAGAGAGAGAGAGAGAGAGAGGGAGGATATGTATAATGATAATTTAAAAAAAAATTAATAATAAAAAATTAAAAAAAGACCCATTGATAATTTATTAAAACTCAGGGATCCTGATGTTATAATTTCAAAAATTTAGATCCGTGTGTTATTAAGGTTTAAATTCAAAGAACTAGTTATAATTTACCCTTAAAATTTATATAAAATAAGATACAGGATTATTTTTTAAACAAGCCTAGAGTACTATTTTGGAGAAAAGTCCATTTGCTTACTTTGGCCATCTTCAATTGGAATATCCAACTTACTTTATCTTTATTTTAATACCCACTCATTAATCTGTCAATTCTATTTATTATTATTATAATATTTATATTTGCAGAGTAAATTATTTTTAGCAATAATTTAAATAGCAATATAATTTTGGCGTGGTGAGAAAGCCGATGGACTTCGAATGATACCTTTCGTTAGAAAGAATTTCAATTTTTAAGTTATTTATTAATTATTTTTCAATTTTATTTTGATTTCACGTTATCAGTTTTTTTATTATATTTAAAAATTAGGATAATAGTGTGATTTAAATCAAAATTCTTTAGTTCTCAAATAATTTTTTTTTGGAATTCTTTCTCTGGATTTTCCCCAAATATAATTTTTAAGAAATGCGAGCTTAAACTCACTCATATTCCCATTCATTTCATTAGAAGAAAGACCTGGTGCAAAGCTAATTAATTGATCGTAAATAAAATTATTTATATCAATTAATTATCATCTCATGATCAAATTTCCAACAAAATCCTTTTCAAAAAGTTTAGTTTTAATTTAGTTTTTATTTCATTGAGCATCATAACTGCATGTAATATTGATAAATTAACTCCTTTACATCCAATATTCAAAACATGTGCAAGTTAATTAAATACATTAATTATATATATATATATATTTATTTATATATTTATGTATGTATGTATGTATATATATCTATTTGTTGAAATATGAACAGCATTATTTTTGGTGAATTGTATATGTATCTATTTGTTAGATTATGATGAACGGAATCATTTCTGGTGAATTGTATATATACCTAGTTGTTGGATTATGAACGGAATCATTTCTGGAGAATTGAGTTGAAGAACAGTTGGTTCAGGCCTACAGTGCTGCGAGCTTCTGAGCCCTCCGGCGGCGCTCTACTGCCATCCCCTTCACCAACGCAAAACCTCGCCGCTGCCAGAGAGGCAATGCGCCGTCCCGTGCGTCGGAGCAGAAGACAACCGCTGCGAAGGCGTCGAGTGCGAGACACTCCGCCATCTCCGCCTTCTCCACTGTTATCCCAGCATCGCTAATGGGGTAGCTAAACCTAGGGATAGGGGGGTTAAGGAATCCCGCTGGGTTTGCTGACTTAGATTTAAGAAAACACTTGATTGAGCGTTAAGTTAACCCAGCTAACCCACCTCTACCAAACGGCTCCTAAGGCTCACTCGAATCCAGCCGCGAGCTCTCCTGAAATTTCACCTATCCTACTTTATTTATTGAATTTTTGCAATAAAGAACCTACAGTTTTCTGGACAATTAAAATAAGTTTTAATCAGCTATAGAATTTATTTCTAAGTCCTCCATTTTTTCAGCTCAGATATAATATTCTCAGAAACTATTTATTGACTGATTCTTAGATCAATTGCCATTAAATTGTATGACTGATTATTTAATTGCTCTAAATTGAGCAATTCAAAATTCAGTTGAGAGATGTAACTATTGTTAGATTTTACGGATCTATTAAATTTTAATCGATATCCTAATTTAATTTAATAAATTCCATTTATCAGATGATTATAAGTTTTTTTATTGTATAATTTATTAAAAAACTATTTTTAGGTTTAATTAAAATGATTTAATAATTAAAATTTTCTGATGAGAAATATTAAAAATTGAATTGAATGGATTCTTGTTTTCAACAAATTAATTTTGGAGATCATATGACTTGTCGTATATACTGAATGGTTCTCTATTTATGGGCTCCATCATTGGAGTTATTCATACATTGCTAGCTAGTTTGGAGCAGAGTGAGATTCCTGTTAGGGGTCTGCAGAATGGAAAAGCTTGCTCTGTTGGTTATTGGCTTCTTCTTCTCTCTGGCAGCAGCTCTTGAGCGGAGCCAATTTCCTCCAGGCTTCCTCTTTGGGACTTCCACTTCTTCTTATCAGGTCAAAAATAATCTCATCAATTTTAGTTCAGACAATATCAAAAGATTCACATTCTTCCAATTTCATCATCATCGTTCTTCTGATAAATGTTCAGATTGAGGGTGGGTATTTGGAAGATAACAAGAGCTTAAGCAACTGGGATGCATTCACCAGTATGCCTGGTACCAAGTTTATGATGAACACATTGATTATTATGCAAGATTTACAAAGATTCTAATAGATGAAAACATTGATTATTATGCAAGATTTAATTTCTTCTTCTTTTAAAACTTGCTTTGCTTACAGGTTTTAATGTGCTTTCATATTTGCCTTGCAGGGAAGATAAAAGATGGCACCAATGGAAATATTGCTGATGATCACTATCATCTATATAAGGTAAGTTGAGCTTTTTAATTGTTTATATATATCACCTTATTATCAATATCCTCAGACAAGTGTGATGCTTAAAAATTTTTAACCAGGAAGATGTTGAGCTGATGCACTCACTTGGGGTGAACTCCTATAGGTTCTCCATTTCATGGCCAAGAGTTCTTCCAAGCAAGTTTGATCTCACAATTTCTCACACATATATATTAGGAAATGGAACTTGTTACTTGCAAATTAACAATTATTATTATATATGCTTTCTGTTTTTGTGCAGGAGGTAGGCATGGGGATATCAATTGGAACGGCATCTCGTTTTATAATGACCTTATTGATACTCTACTTCTCAAAGGTACTATAATTTCTCTATCAATTATTCCATACTATGCGGCAAGTTTTACTGTAAGTTTACAGTTTTATGTCTTTTCTGTAATAGGAATACAACCATTTGTTACACTAAACCACTACGACATTCCTCAAGAACTCGAAGATCAATTCGGCTCATGGTTGAATCCACAAATACAGTAAGAACGATTAGAAAACTCAGAGGGGAGTTGAGTGTGCAAATCTAATATAAGCTAATTAATTAACATTTACATTCATTATATATAGTGTATGTTGAACTAATATTATCATTGAAAGTTTTTTTATTATAAATGTGAAGCCAAAAAAAACTTTTGTCCTGCAGGGAAGAATTTGGGTACTTTGCAGATGTATGTTTCGAGGCTTTTGGAAAAAAAGTAAAATACTGGATCACATTCAATGAGCCAAATATCATGACTAAGTGGGCATATATGAAAGGGATATACCCTCCAGGCCGCTGCTCACAACCTTTTGGAAATTGTACATTTGGGAATTCTACTGTAGAGCCATATATTGCTGCTCATAATTTGATACTCTCGCATGCTACTGCTGTTGATATTTATAGGAAAAAATATCAGGTATGTATAACATTCATATTTGTATGACAATAGAATTAAGGGGACAAGGAACATTCAGCATGCTCCAAAAATTATCTTTCCATTTAGCTGAGCATGCTATTTAGTTATAAACAATATTTGGAGGTGTAGCTTGCTTCTTTGATCCTCTTTGGGAAAATAAAATACAACAAAATGACCTCCAAATTCTCTTACGATGTTTAAATGACTTGAATATGATTTATGGAAGAATTCATAACTTGGTCAAGATAATTCTGTTAGTTTCTTGTAGGGCTGTAAATCGATTCAGTAATTTATTTTCAGTACTAGCTATTAGAGAAATTTAGTCTTTTTTGTTTAACACAGTGATATAATATATTACAATCAATATATCACAAAAACAAAATCTAAAATATCAATTACAAAATTTATAATAACGTAGTTCTGATGATGGAGGTTTTCTCTTATACGAGATTGTCTAATCTCTTCTAAGTTAAAGAAACAAGAAGAAAATATATAGTTTGTGAGGATTTGGTATGAAACAGAGCTGAACTATTTGAATTCTACTGTTTTGGAATTTTTCGGCTTCGATAATTACAGTTTCGGATTGATTTTGTTGTGTATTCTTATTCAGCCCCAGCTGTTTTTGACCTCTTTTCTGATATTAATATTGCAGGCAAAACAAAGAGGCTCTATTGGGATTGTAATGGCGATAGATTGGAAGGAGCCCTTTTCAGAGAACAAAATGGACCGTTTGGGTGCTGCTCGATCTGTGGCCTTTGCTGTCGCATGGTAAAAATAAATACAAGTTTATATATGTAAAATCATGTAAATATAAAAATATATTAAGGTCTATATATCATTATTTATGCAGGTTTTTGGATCCTTTGATTTTTGGCGATTACCCTTCAGAAATGAGAGAAATTTTAGGACCAAGATTACCCACTTTCTCATCTGATGAGAAGAAAAAGCTGCAGAATACGCTTGATTTCGTTGGAATTAATCACTACACAACAAGGTATGCCAAGGACTGCTTGTTTTCACCCTGTGATTCACTTACTGCAGAAGTTGAGGGGTTCGTGATTGGAACTGGTGAAAAAGATGGCCGTTTGATTGGTGCTCCAGTAAGAAATAGAAATATTTCTATGATATTTAATTAATTAATGCATATCATTATTTCTTAATTATCATGTAAATGTCATTATAATATTTTTATGGCAGACTGCAGTACCTGGGTTGTTTGTGGTTCCAAGTGGTTTGGAGAAGGCAGTCCTTTATGTCATGCAAAGATATAACAATATCTCTATGTTCATCACAGAAAATGGTAATTATATATAAGAAAGAAGACATTAATTAATGAGAAATAAGATCTAATTTCTTGTTATTATATTTTATCAAAATAAATATGATATCTGGCTGCGGTCAGGATTTGCACAAGGTAGCAGAAGCGATGGTACAATAGAAGAGCTGCTCGATGACAGGGAGAGAGTGGAGTTTCACAGGAGCTACCTGTCTTCACTTCTGAATGCTATGAGGTGATCCATCATAAATGTTTGAATTTGATGTCTCTTTTCCATTAATTACTATTGACATACATATTTATTTGGTATCTTATTTTGTGATTTTATAGGAAAGGGGCTGATGTTAGGGGATATTTCATATGGTCTTTAATTGACAACTTTGAATGGTTGTATGGCTACACGAAAAGATTCGGGTTGTATCACGTGAACTACAACACGCAGGAGAGGACTCCAAAACTATCAGCAAAATGGTACAAAAAATTTCTCCAAAGCTCCAGAATTCAATCCAAAGCAAATAATTGTAACAGTTTGTACAAAGATCTATCAGAATAGACGTTGAAGTCATTAATTTGACTTATTTTGTATATTTTTTTTTAAGTTTTACATTTGCTCGTGCCAAGGAAAATAGCAAAACAACTTGGAGTGTGGCTTCTCAAATGTGTTGACAGTTAGCCTTAGAGAGTGTTATTTGTGCCCACAGTTTCCTACAAAGTCTGGCAAATTCTCCCACTAGATTAAAAAAAAAAAATTCAATATTTTTTAGTCAAATTCTGAAAATTTTGTCAGACTCCTATCTTCTATCTAGAAAATTTTTTAGCCCTTTCACAAAGCACCAACTCTTTTTTAATATACTTTATAACCTAAAAAACTAAAGCGACATTTGATCTAAGATTATTTTGACATTATGTCATACTATCGAAAAATAATAATTATTTAGTTTGATAATATGTATATTTAATTTTCTAAAAAAATTATAGAATTATCATGTAAGAGATAAAATCTAAATAATATTATATAATATTAAAATAATACTAAACCAAACTACCTCTAAGTTTGTTGTGAAGCACATTAGAAAGTAGCCAAGCAGTGCTAGCCTATAATGGATACTAAAATATTAATAGTATATTTACTTGAAAAGAATGGCGCACCCGAGCGTGGCAGCGCGGCCACGGGCGGCCGCTAGCGGGGTAATCGAGGGACCCAGATGATATTTTTTGAAAACCTAGGAACCCCGATGATATAAATTTTAAAACGTGGACCTGTGTGATATAACCCATAAACTCAAGGACCTGGGTGAAATTTACCCTAATTATTTTACTAAAGTCAACATAAGGATAGCTATTCCATAAGAAACAAGGGTAAAATAGAATAGTCATTTTATCGAAGTAAATGCACCCGAAGTTAATTTTCCACTATTCTTTTTAAGTTGGATAAAAACTTTAGGGATGTTTCCATAAATGCCACTAAAAACTTTCAATATAGAATAATGTTGGACAAAATGTTTATCCTTGCTTAAGTTTTTTTTATCTATACTCCATCTATTTTAATTAATACATAAACTGAAAAAAATTATATCTCAAAAGTAATAGTGTTCACAATATTTGAATGACATTTGGCAAATTTTAGGTGTAAGAATTATCTTATAAGAAATGAAAAACTATTTTGGAATCCCTTGTGAGAATAAGAAAATCAATTGAAGAAAGCTTCTCCCAAAGGTTGTCATGGAAGAAAGCTTCATTGCGGTTTCAATGAGTGCTTAAACCTCGATCATGAGATCTGATATGGACTCATCAGTCAAAGTTTTGAGCCGAAGGATTAACTCGAGGTTTCGAAACATCAATGCAGGCCTACAAAATGAAGACTTTGAGCAGCAATTTTAGTTTTATATTTTGAAAGAAATCATGCTGAAAAGAAATATTCAACATTTAGATTAGGGTTTAAAAAACTCCATCTAAGGAAATTTTTGAGAAAGTAATCTTAGAAGAGTAGGTCATAAATTTGTGAAGAAGTCATTGCTTTTAAAGGAGTTGTTTGTTTGTTTATTTATTAGATGTGTGATTCTAGAATATCAGAGAATTATGCTGAAGGCCATTATTCTTAGAGGTTTATGCTGAAGACCATTATTCCTACTACTAGGTGGAGGTGCGCAAATAAACCTGAAGAACCGAGAACCAACCTGGAACCGAACTGAATTATTCAATTCGATTCGATTCTAATTCGGTTATGTTCGGGTACTGTTCCAAATGTATTGGAATCGGTCGCTTCGAGTCAGCTCTTAGTTTTAATGCTCGGGTAAATTAAAACCGAACCGAACCGGATTAATCGTTAATTATTAAACGTTAGTTTTGTTCCTTTAATGTAAAGGTTAGTATTAATTTTTTTTTGGTATGGGATGTGATATATTCGAGATTTAAAATTTTAATTTTAACTATTTAAGAAAAATTATTTGATTTTTAGAATCTTTGTTATTATATTTTTATAGTGCATAAAGGAAAATTATGGCTTAAGCTTTGAGCCGGACCTGGATTGAACCCGAATTGAAAAGTTTCGTTCAGGTTTGCTTTAGGTCTAGTGAACTCGGTTTAGTTCCAGTTCCTGAAATTATATAATCGAGTGTAGTCGATTCGGTTCCATGAGGAACTAGCATGGAACCAAATCGATCTGAATTGCACCCCTACTACTAAGGAAAGGCTCTGTTGAAGTGAACTTAGAAGACATCAAGATATCTTCTTAGGAAAGTTAATTTGAGTAATTGATGATGTTCTAAAGTATTCAGATGTTTGCCATCATCATTGTCGACAAAGAAGAGAAAGAAAAAACTAATAGAGGGCTATAAGTATCCTTTTAGGTAGTGTGACTCAGATGAAGAACCCTTTTTTGAGTGATTAAAATTCTGGAGTCACTCAAACTAAATTCTTTTAGCTAGTTGCCAAGCTTGTGGCAATCATGAGAAATTCAATGACCATTTTAAAATTTTGTAAATATCTATCTCCAATTAGTACAAGATCACGGAAGAGCTTTTCGTATTTAAGTCTATAATAGAGAGTTTATCTTAGATGAAAGTACTGAGTGGTTTTAGAATAGCGTAATTTTGTTCATTAAACGAGGTTTCTTTGATAAGGTTTTCACTTCTTCAACTACAACAAGTGTTATAAAAGTATTGGTTGATCTCGTGCAAATGTAAAGATAATAGATTTAGCAATATCAAGTCGGCTTGTTATCTTAAACAGAAAGATTTAGCAATGTCGATTCCACAAATTCCCTTCTAACCCTATAGTCAAAGTTCAATTCTAGTCGAAAATATTAAAGATATTCTTCAATAAGGATTTGTGCTTCCTTCGGCTCCTTCGGCTCCAACACAATAATCTAAAGCAGATGGCTATCCTATTTCTATCAGATGCACATATAAGAAAAACATGCTTATATATTTTCAGTTTAATTTAGAGCCAGTGAAAAAATGAAGAAGCTAAAAAGCAGTCCTCAGAAACAAATGGGCTGCAACTCTCATACTTTGCTAATTACATGAGCTTAATTTTTGGGTCCCCAAAGTCCCAAGAAAGAAAGACAAGCATATTCTATCCTGGGAGATTACAAAAGCATATGAAGTCACCAAGAAAATGCCATAGATTCTATATGTGCTCAGCATCTCCTGAATAAATTTAATGTTCTATTATTGTTAACACGTGGTTCTCGCGCTGCATCCTGACCATACACGTGGCGCCTGGCTGGCCTCCATTTGATTGATTGATTTGTTGACTCATCTCTGACTTTGTAGGACTTTTGACTAGGTCAAACCTCGGCCACGAGGGTTCAACCTAACCTCATTCCCGATATCTCAGGACCACCCCTGATAACATCGGGCACGAGGTTACGGAGCAGCACTTGTCACGATCATCTCCACCTAACCACGTGGCTCTCCGTACAAGGCACTTTTTCCTAGACCCGCAAATCAAGGATCCGCATGCTCCGGCCATCATGGATCCCCAGAAGAAGTACCAGTATTAAAAGATACCGTCCTCCTTTTACAGCTGCAGGTCTCTCTGGTGGCAGACAAATGGCGCAAACTCAGAACCTGTCCATCACTTTTTCTCTGGAAAACCAGGGTGAAACTACACGCTCCAATAGCTACAAATACCGCTGAACAGTTCTTCCAAAGAAAAACAGGGGGCGAGAGGTAGAGAAAAAGGAGAAGAGGAAAGATCGGATGAACGATAAGGGATTGTCTCCACTCTCATTGTAACAGAGCTCTAACCGAGGAGCTATCTTCTTTTTTCTTCTTCTTCTTTCTTCTTTCTTCTTTCCAAAAACATTGTACAAGCCTTTAAGGCTACTTTTTCTCCATTAGTGAAACTTCTTTGCTAACCGTCCGGTGGACGTAGGAGATTTCCTCCCTGAACCACCTTAAACCTCCATGTGTTTCTCTGGATACTCTGAACTGATTCTCTCCTTGAGCTTTCATTAACAGGCTCACCTCTTTGTGCGCCGCCATCTCCTGAAATTCTCTTTCTTTTCGGTGTTTCCTGAGACCCCCCCACATCCTACGTCAACATCTTCTAGTGCTTTCATTGAGATCCTGGAAAGATGATGGCCAAAATGCGCAAAACCAACTCTGCTCACAGTATGCATGCAGGAGAACCCTCTGTTCGAGCACCCGACGATAGAACTTCAGCTTCAATTTCCCGGCTTCACGCCGAATCTGCTTGTTCTTCCAAAGGCATCCGTGTCTCAGAACTCCAGGGGATGCTCGCGAATCTCACTGATATGGTCATCGACCTCACAGCCCAGCAGGCTATGATCCTCAGACAGACTCAACCGGTATGTGCCTTGCTTCCTCTCCTGCTGGTCGCGGCGGCTCCTATTCCTCCTCTGCCGGTCGTAGCGGCCCCAGAGTTACTTCTGCCGGTCGCAGCGGTCCCAGCTCCTCTTCTCCCAACCGCTGCAATTCCTGCACTAGCACCTCTGGTCGCAGTACCCTCCATCCAATTTTCTGGTTCCTCCAGACCACCCAGACGTCCTTTCCGCCTCCAGGAGGCTCACCAAAGCTCGCTTCCACCTTGTCCACTACCACAACCCGCTTTCCTTCCACCCGCTTTTGCTCCTTTCCTCGCCAGAAGAAACCCCCTCTTTCCAGGCGCTCAGGCCCCTCATCATGGGCCTGATCCCTTCTTTGGGCCGATGGACGGAAATGCTCGGTGGTATCTCAGAGCAACATGCCTCATCTATCTCCCTTACTTTCTGCATCAAAGATCTCCCCCACCAGGGCAATCTACATAACGACCCGATAGTGGTCGTTGCCCGCATTGCCGATTTCAATGTCCAGCGGGTGCTCCTCGACTCTGAAAGCACCGCCGACATCTTGTTTGAGTCCGCCTTTCTCCAAATGGGACTCAAAAAGGCAAACCTCCTCCGCGCTGGGACCACCTTGCTCGGTTTTTTTGGTGAAATGGTCCAACCTCTGAGATTCATCACTCTACCCGTCTCCTTTGGCGATGACAACGGCCACGCTATGAGCATGATCAATTTTGCAGTCATTAGGGCTAAATCGGGCTACAACGCTATCCTAGGAAGGACAACTTTGAACTCCTTCAGGATGGTGATTTCCACGCCCCACCTGTGCGCAAAGTTTCCGACCTCCAGCGGCTTTGTCACCATCAGAGGAGACGCTAGACAAGCTGTTTTCAGATAGCGGTGCAGCTTGTAGTCGGCCAAATGGATCCCAGAGAATCCCAACCGGTCATACCGCAGGAAGGGGTTATCAATGTAGCCTTAGGGGGTGAAGACTCTTTCAAAATTATAAATATTTCGTCTTATCTGAATTAGAAGCAGTAGGCGGAAGTTACCGCCTTGCTTTCCAAGTATATCGATGTCTTTGCATGGCCTCCTGAAGATGTTACAGGCATAGACAGGGGCACCATTTGAATGTATCTCAGACCATCTCCCCTATTGCACAAAAGAAAAGAGTAATGGCAGGGGAGAGGCAGGATGCCATCAAATAGGAGATTAACAAGTTGCTGGGGGCCGGTTACATCAGGGAAGTCCAGTACCCCCAATGGCTAACCAACATCATTATGGTGAGGAAGGCCAATGGGAAGTGGAGAATGTGCGTAGACATCAGAACATTGAATCAGGCCTGCCCAAAAGATACTTACCCTCTCCCTCGCATCGACATGATGGCAGATCGTACCTTCGGGTACGAGGTTATGAGTTTCCTAGACGCTTTCTCCGGGTATCATCAGATCTGGATGGCCAAGGAAGATGTGGAGAAGACTGCTTTCATCACTGATTATAGCACTTACTGCTACAACGTCATGCCGTTTGGTCTCAAAAATGTTGGTGCTACCTACCAACGCATGATTGATGCCGTCTTTAAAGGCCAAAGGAGAAAGAATCTCAAAACTTAAGTAGACGATATCCTAGTCAAAAGCAGAACCTTGACAGAGCACCTCAGTGATCTCAGAGAAACGCTCGATACCCTTCGAAGGTATAACCTCAAGCTTAACCCTTCTAAGTGTACCTTCAGCGCGGCTTCTGGAAAATTCTTGGGATACCTAGTCTCTGCCAGAGGGATAGAGGCCAATCCTGACAAAATATCAGCTATTCTGAGCATGCCCTCCCCGAAGATAGCCAAAGAGATCCAAAAGCTAGCAGGACGGATCAACAGTTTGGGCAGATTCATTTCAAGAGCCGGTGATTGATGTTCTCCATTCTTTCGATGTCTGCGAAACAATAAGAAAGGTCAATGGACCGACGAGTGCGAAACAGTCTTTACGGAGATGAAAAAATATCTTACCTCGGCTCCGATACTAGTAGCGCCAATGGAAGGTACAGTCGTATCACTTTATTTGGAAGTATCTAACACTGCAGTCTCAGCGGTCATCCTAGACAATGAGAAGGGGATACAACATCCTATCTTCTATACCAACCATATGAGCCTGGATACCGAAAGTCAGTATCTCACTTTGGAGAAGCTCGCTCTAGCGCCCCTAACGACTACAAGGAAGCTACGACCTTATTTTCAGTCCTACACTATTCAGGTTGTCACAGATCAACCAGTGCTGAAGATATTGCATACCCTCGAGGTTTTAGGAAGATTACTCAAGTTGTCCACTGAACTGGGCGAGTACGATATCAGATTTATCCCATAGATAGCAATCAAGGCTCAAGCCCTAGCGGACTTTGTCGTCGAGTTTTCTACTTCAGAACCGCCACCTGTCAAGCCCCTGGCAAACCTCTGGTCCCTCCATGTTGACGGTGCGTCTGGATCACAATCCCAGGGGACTGGAATCCTCTTAACCAGCCCAATGGGGGCTACACTTCATCAGGCTGTGACGCTTCAGTTCAAGGCAACAAACAACCAGGCGGAGTATGAAGCCCTCATTGTAGGACTTAGATTCGCTCTAAGCATGGCCGGGAAGCTCATACTGTTGAACCCTATTGATTTTGATGACAATAATTACTTTAATTTATCGTTTAACCCTCTTTTTAAGTGTTTGATCAGGTTTATAATATACAAACGAGGATTACGTTAAGGTCCAAGAAAAGCAAGACAAAAAATGTATCATTTATTTTCTTTTCTAGGACATAATTGTAAGCATACTTTGGTTGCCAAGCTTTTACTCATTTTTATTCTTATTTTTGAGTCTAGAGAACTTAGACTCAAATTAGCCTTAATTGCTCTAATTATCTCTTATTGTGAGTCATTATTTGCTCTAGTTAATTTATGGCTTTTGAAAATTCTAAATCACCTCGTTTCTACTTTTTCAAAGTCTGTTCAGGCTGATTGTTAGAATCAGCCGAGTTGTTCTGGAATTTTTTCCAACCCCCTCCACAGAGAGATTTGGCTGATTGTTACAATTAGCCTCCGCGTACATTCTTTCTACCCAACCGTTGGAATACCCGTTAATAAGGACAAAAGTTGTCCTTTCACATGTCATAGGGTCTAACACTGCAGAAATTATAGTTTTCCCTTATTTGAGGATCTCAACCACCAACTTGAGCCTATTTTATACTTTTTCAAAATTAGAAAAATGATATATGTCTTTTCACCTTCTTTTGCTCCAGATTTTTGGGCTTTATGCTGAGTACTTTTATGTTCTTAAGTTTTTTTAAGACTAAAGCTCATCCTATGTGGCACTCTCACATTTGTCTAAATTCTAAGCAAGTTTATATAATTATTCTTAGCTATTTAATGAACAATTTGCTGGACCATTTTCCTTCAGTTTTCTCATAACTCAAAAAGACCTTTTAGCCCTCCATGTATAAATAAAAATGCTGACTGCATTTTTATACATGGGCATTTAAGTAATTTTCTCACCCATGTCATTTCAAAAATTGCTTATAACCACTCTCATTGAGTGCATTCTGCACTTGTGTATTGTATGAACATTTTTCTCTGCAAACTCTCTCTTTCTCAGCTCTCTAAAAGTGTTCTAATTCTCCTTTGTGCTCAAACTTGCAAAGCTCTCAAGGAGATCCATAGAAGAAAGAATTCCTGATTTCTCAAAGCATTCAAGGCTGTTTGGTGCACATGTTCTTAACCTCATTTGGCCTTCGACCTTTTCATTGTTGAAATTTTTATGCTTAATCTCATATTTTCTTCTTCCGCTTGAATTATTTCTTGACTAAGAAAGCTTAAGTTTTTACTACTTGTTAATTTTCAAGATTTGCTTCTTTCCCTATAAAGATCTTACATGTTCTTTCTACTATAACTTTGATTTCCTTCAAGCTTTCATATAAACGTATTTTATAAACCCTCTTTGAATATTTACGAGTTTTTATTTGGCAACCCTTACATGCATAGAGCTTCTCATTGTAATATTTCTTTTTGATTCAAGTTGTATTCTAAGCTAGCAAGTCTAGCAACTCTTTTTCCCTTTTTCTCTGTTTTTCTCCTTGCGTGGAGGCTAGTGAAGGTTTGCTTGGCTTTGGTTCCTTAAAAAAGCCGTGGGGTTTGTATTGGGTTTGTTCGGCTTTGGTTCCCGAAAAAAGCCGGTGTGATTTAGTGGAATTCCCACTTGAGGAGCGTGGGGAGTGGACTAGGCGGGGAGCCGAACCACTATAAATCTCTTGAGCATTTGTATCTTTCGTCTCTCTCAATTTTCAACTAAGTCGATATATTATATACTAAACTGGATTTAAGTTTCTCTTGAAAACTCATTATTTTCATATTAAAATTACTATAATAATATAAAATATAATAGCTAAATATTTTGAACTTAATCGTTTCCGCTGCAGTTGATTCTCTCTGTTAGCTCAATTGTTTCAATTGAACTTATTTACTGTATTGTCATTTCTGCACTGGTTGTATTTTCAGAATTACCCTATCTATCTATTAATTTATAAAATTTAGATTGATATAAATTTAAATATCATACTCAAAATTATTAGTGTTAAAATAAATTTAAATTAACTTATAAGATTCCCAATTCACCCCCCTCTTGAGAAACACTTGGGCCAACACATACAAGTGTTCAGCGATTCCCAGTTAGTCGTCAATCAGGTGAACCTCCTATTTGAAGCGAAGGACGAGGTTTTGAAGAAATACTTGCAGTTGGCCAGATCCTTGATTTCTCAATTCAAAGATTTCTCCTTGACACACATACCTCGGGAAGAAAACCAAGTGGCAGACCGACTTGCGAAGGAGGGGCTCCCCGACCTCCGTCAAACCTAGGTGTTTGAAAGGCCAGTTTCAAATGCACCGAAGTTTCTTCTGAAGAGCAACCACCCTGCTGGATGGACAGAATCCTAGATTACCAAAAAAATGGGACTCAGCCAGACAACAGACAAGAGGCGCAGAAGCTAAAACTTGTTTGTGCCAAGTACACCCTCGTCGACGGGGAGCTTTACAGGAGATCTTATGCCAAACCTCTCACCAAGTGTTTAAGACCAGAAGAGGCCCTAAAAGTTATGGAAGCAGTGCACCATGGGGAGTGTGGAACACATGCCCATAGAAGAAGCCTGGTTATGCAAATCTTGTGCCAAAGATTCTTCTGGCCCAACATCCACAAAGACGCTCAGGTGTTTGTGAAAAAGTATTCACAATGTCAATACTACACCGACATGTAGAGGCAGCCTGCAGGTTATCTCAAGCCTATTAATTCATCTTGGCCTTTCGCTATTTGGGGGCTGGATTTCCTAAGTCCAATGCCTACGGCCATGAAGAACTACAAATGAATACTAGTTGTAGTAGACTACTTTACAAAGTGGATTGAAGCTAAGCCGCTTACTCAACCCACTGCCCAAAATATCGAAAGTTTCCTTTGGGCCAACATTGTTTGCAGGTATGGCATACCAATAGTGATTATCACAGATAATGGCACCTCATTCGCCAATCAGAGGATCCATGATTTCTGCGGAGAGCACCAGATCAACCTCAAGTACGCTTCTGTTCGACATCCTCATACCAACGGGCAAGCGGAAGCTGCCAACAAGAACATCCTAAATATTTTGAAAAAGCGCCTAGGCAGCGCCAAAACCCGATGACCGAAAGAATTACCAGGAGCTCTCTGGGCCTACAACACAGCTCCTTTCGAAGTTACTCAAGAATCCCTTTTCTTCCTCTCATTCGGGATGGATGCTGTCATACCAGTTGAACTGGAGCACCTCTCCCCCAGACTAGAAACTGCAGCTAACTTTGAACCCGAGGCTTTACAAACATGGGTGGATAAAATGATTTACGAAGGGTTGACCTGGATCTCCTAGAACAAAAAAGAGAATTGGCCACACTGAAGCGCCTGGAGCACAAGCGACAAATAGAATGATATTATAACCGGAAGGTTAACCCCAGAACTTTCAATCAGGGAGATTTAGTCCTCAAGCGACAACTTCTCACCGGCGGCAATTTAGGGGTTCCCAAGCTTGAGCCAAATTGGGAAGATCCTTACATTGTGCGCGAGATTGCTGGACCAAATGCGTACTACCTCATGACTTCTTAAGTCATTCAGATTCCCAAAAGTTGGAGTGGGGACAACCTAAAGAAATTTTATGCCTAAAGACTGAGGGCAACTCATCTTGATACTCCTTATACATCATTCATTCTGTACAGATTCATTCGAAAATTTATTACACTGATTCAATCAAGAAGTTCTAGGGTATTCTTCAGACATTTGGATTTCTTTATATGCTATCCTAAAGGTTATTCCTCAGACTTCGAA
Source organism: Apostasia shenzhenica (assembly GCA_002786265.1). Taxonomy (NCBI): domain Eukaryota; kingdom Viridiplantae; phylum Streptophyta; class Magnoliopsida; order Asparagales; family Orchidaceae; genus Apostasia; species Apostasia shenzhenica. The sequence continues at coordinate 514,880 of KZ451896.1, forward strand.
GTTCTTATAAATGAATCCTACATTTGTCAATACATACTGAGATATTCGTATCGACCTAAGCGTCGCTCAAGTATGGTCTCAACTCATCTCGATCATCGTGCCCGAGGTTTCGGACCTCACGCGCAATGATCCCACAGTAACTAACCTTCACTATGCGGTGATCACCAAGCCTAGTTATGCCTGACAAATGGGGTTTCCTACAAATATCTGGGACCCTTCCATAAGCCCATATGACCAGCGAAAGGTCTGAATGCCTACTCGTAACCTTAGGGCAGTCCCTGATATCAACTTACGATACAGATCCCCCCGCTTCCCACTAGGATCTATCATTCCAAGAGGATCAGCCCTTGCCTCAAGTACAAACATCGTACACGATATTTCATATGCTCAAGTCCTTTTGGCATTAGGTCAGATAACTCCCCCTAGGCAGGATCTCGATTACTGTCGTTACTTCTTCCCTGTGCAGGTTTACAAAAGAATATCTATAACCCTACTGAAGGGGATCCCCGAGGTCAGCCCTTGCCACAAGTACAAACATCATGCACGATATTTCAGATGCCCAAGTCTTTTTGACAATGGGTTAGATAATACCTCTTGGGCGGGATCCATCTTGATTATCACTATTCTCTTTCTATATGGATTTCGGAAAGTTCCAAAATTGAACTTGGGTTATTCTTTATGATTCAAAAGCTCTATCTTATTAACGAGTTTTCTCAGAACCAGTCAGAACACCTTAATTTCATACAAAGGTACTCATTCATTACATATACATCAAAGTAAAACAGGTATGAAAAGAACTCTCTTTATTATTACTATCAAAAAATTACAAATTACAAAATCACTACTCTTACAAGAAAAATGATCTACCCTCTTTCGGCCCTATCCAAGAGCCTAAATACTCGATGGATAAGTTCGTCAGGCAGGTCAAAACCCTCTTCCTTGTAAGTGAGATCAGCAGCCATGCAAGGGAAAGGATCCACTTCTTCAAGTTCGGCGGCAGTAACTTTCTCCCCTTTAATTAAAGTGGAAGCCAGTCCCTTCCATGATCGCCTGATCCCTTCTAACCTTAATTTCCTACAAGGTAAACTCGTCTTGTAGGCCTCCACGGCAGCCATGGACTTCTCCGCGATGATAGCTTCCTGCCGTTCGGCGGCTTTGACGAGCTTTTTCTGCAGGATTTTATTACCAACCTCTGTCGAAGCAAGGCGGACTGGTGAACTGCAAGCTCCTCTTGCAACTTGGCCTTCTCCTCCTGCAGCTTGGCCTTCTCCTCTTGCAGCTTATTCCTCTCCTCGAGCAACTTGACATTTTCCCCTTCGGCGGCATCAAGCTGTGAAGACTTCACCGCAAGCTCAGAACTTAGCTCCAGCACCTACTCCTCGCTCCTCATAGCCCTGTTCAAATCCAACGGCAAGCGAGCAAGAACCTGCAGTGAAAATAAGTCAGCTTGCAGGATTAAAGTGGTTAAATAAAACTGAAAAGGGACCCTTACTGTGGCTATTTTGTTCGCGCATCCTGAGTACAGGTCTGGCGTGGAGGTGCTCTCCATCTTTTCCTCCAGATCCTTGGACACCAGGCCGCTCCCAAGGGCCAAGCCTACCTCTCCCCAATAGACTCGACCTTTGTTTTCGGATGGCATGGTGATGACGGTCAATGTCCTATCTTCCCCAGTCGTCCTCACTGCCATCCTTATACCTTTGTCCTCAAAGAATCCGACGAAGTTTATGCTATAGGGGGGCTCTACACTTCTCTGCTAGTCATGCTCTTCCCTGGCAGCTTTTTTGTGGGGGCTCAGGCTCTGTATCCCTGGAGGAACCCCTCTTTTCTCCATGGACCTCCTTGGGAACCAGTTCCAGGCAAGGTCCCTCCACCTTCTCTTGTTCTTGGCCTGCGGCGGCCTTATTGCCTTCCTCCTTTCCCCCTATGACAATCCCTGCACTACCCTTAGGGATTGCCTGGGGCTTGATAGCTGGCATGGGTTATTTACCTTTCCCTGTGTAACCCAACTCATCCAGTATCTTTTTGTCGTCTGCGGCATCCCAGAAGAGGATACCACATCGACGACGGCTCCGCCGCAGACCGGCTCTGGAACCTCTACTTCTTCTCCTTTCCCCTCTGCAGCAGCCTCTTTGCTGAGTTGGGTGGCAGGAGGATGCCCCCTCCTGGCTCTCCTCATCATAACTATGCCAGAGGGGGGGTGACTTCTTTCAAGACACTGTATCTAGGGGTGGCAAAATGGGTTGGCGGGTCGGGTTCGGGTCGAATCCGAATCCAACTCGACCCAAGTAGCTTCAACCCGAACCGACCCATTTATTAAATGGGTCAAAATTCATGACCCGAAACTGACCCGATTAATAAATGGGTCGGGTTGGTGGGTCGACCCAACCCATTTATGGGGTATTTTTTGATAAATACCCAACCCGAACCCTACCCGACCCAATTATGCCCAACTCAAACCCGACCCAATTATGCCCAACTCGAACCCGACCCGTTTAATAAATGGATCAAAATTCATGACCCATACCCGAAATTTGCAGGTCGGGTTCAGGTCGGGTTCACGGATCGGGTCATATATTGCCACCCCTAGCTGTATCCCAGCATCTTGGCATGTAAGGATATATCATTCCTTACATGCCTCAGAAAATCTTTTAGGGGCCAGCTCCGCCCCTTCAACTTCTCCAAGTTCCTTAGGGTGTCTTGCCCTGCCACCCACTTGACGTCACCAGAGAACTCAAGAGGGCACACCCTGGGCGTCAAAGGGATCCCCAAGTCACCTCCGATGAAAAAATAGTAGTCCCTCCAGTCAGAGTGAGAACTACTCGCTCCCGAGAACATGACCTTCCTCGTCCAACTGGTACCATCATCCAACTGAACAAGCTCCTTAACAACGTCAGAGTCCACGGTATCCTTTGAGCTTGCAACAGCTTCAGGAAGAAATACACATAGGCAATGGCGTTGGGAGAAAGTTGTGCGGGAACGAGCTAGAAGGAGTTCAGAATCTCCCTAAACTCCGGTTGCGGTGGTAGTAGCAAATCATACTCCACTTGAGTGCAGTATACACAGACAGCCCCCTGGGGGGGACAATTCAGTCGAAGGTCGGCGGAAGGGGGGATGATCGTCGGGTTGGGGTTTCCTCTGAAAACCCTGGTGGTGTTGAGCACCTCGTGCTCCATCAGAAGAGACTCTTGATAGCTGGAATCTTTGTGGAACTGGGCGGCTAGCTCAGCCCACTCGATATCTCCTCCTTCCATAGTTAAGATTCACTAAGGGCGGAACAAAGGTCTCTCTTTTTCTCTCTCTTAGGGTTTGAGGGTTAACAGGCACGTCAGCTGCTCCTCGAGCAAGTTCTCCCTTTTAAAGAAAAATAGTTGTGCCCTTTTCACCTTCTGACCATCTGATCTCTTTGATCAGTGCACGGGCGCCATCAGACTGCTCGTACCCTCTGACAATCTCAGGAATTGAAGCGGTGCACGGGTCTCGAAGCGATGCACAGTTTCCGGAGCATCACTTCTCCCCGTCCCGTCGTATATCGTCCATGATATTTTAATATCGTGCACGAGGGTTCAAGGGATGGTCATTCTTTTCCTTATACCCAATATTCTAATATTGTGCATGAGGATATCTATCTCATCTTTCTACTTAGAGATTTTCTGAGTTCATTTGTTGAGTTTTTACTTTCACTTATGAATTCATGTTCTCTTTTCGTAAACTTCGTGGTACCTGTTTCAAACACAAAAGAAGAGATACAGAACAAGGATTCATTCATAGCAAGTTTTTGAAAAGAAAAATATATTTTCATTAATGATAAAACTTGTTATAAATTCATTTCTCTTTGTCCTCTCATGTTTCTTTCATGAATACAGAAAAAAGAACAAAAAAAAATATATAAGGCTTTAGAACTTAGACACCTGGAGTGGTAACCCTGATCTCCTGGGTGGAAAACCCCTCCTCTTTGTGACTAGCCTACTACTCTCCTCACCACAGAACGGCAAGTCACCCCGGAGACTCCTCAGTTTCCACGCCTCAACGATAGTTCCGCCACTTCTTGGGATTATCTATTTGAGAAATAGATCCTTCAAATGTACAAAGGAAGAGGATCTCTCACTTCCTCCGACTATAATCCCTTCAAACATATTAGGCTGAGGAGCTGGTTGAGGGTGGAGACCCATCACTTCTGGCTCCCTGGCTGATCTTGCTGCCAGACTAGGGGAGGGAGCATTCGTCCCAACCATCTGGCCTAAAGAGGAGTGGTCTGGCCTTCTTCAGGACTTCTTCGGGGGGGCTAGCTGATGCCCCCAACCTGCATAGGACCTTTGTGGAGGAATCTCCTCTGGGCAGTGGCTCCCGGCATCGAAGAACCTGTCTGGTCCCTTAAGACCACAAAAAGGAAGAACCGCTGGGCTTCTGATGTTCTCCTGGTTCAAGATACTTGCATCAACCAATGTCTGCAGGAGAGCGTTGAAAGCAGCCTGGCTCTTCACGTGGTGACCCACTGGTGAGGCGCTGACAATCTTCACCGCCCTCCTCACAGCTTCTTTTAGATCCTCCATACGCCATCCTCGCCACCCAGAGCTGTTTTCCACTAAGGCCCACAGGGAGTGAACTTTAGACTTCAGCAACTCCTTCCGGCAACGAGCTTCGAAGACCGCCTCCTTCGCCCCCGAAGAAGCCTCCCTGGCCTTGGCAAGCTCCTCCCTTAGCCTCCTTCTTTCCTCTCTCAAAGCCTCTCTCTCATCATCCAACTCCCTTATTCTTTTTTGGAGGTCTTTAACGTGGGCAGAGTGGGCCTGATTCACATCCGCTAGACTGTGATGGAATTCTCCTCTCGCAATTTCACTTTTGTTGGCCCACTCCGTATTGACCAGGGCTAAGGAAGCCAACCTACCCTCCAATTGGTGCAACTTCCCCAGCTCCTCCTTTTGATCACTCAGAGAGCGCTTTGTAACTTGAGACAAAGCGCCCTCAAACTCTCTTATCCTCTGAAGGTAGTGGGCCTCCACCTCCTCCTTGCCCTTCAGAGATCCTACCACCTCTAGAACCTTAGAAGTGTTCCCCAAAATCTTCTCCTCTTCCCCCCTTATCTCAAATAATCTGTCTCCCAACATACTCCAGGCTCCTTCAGTACCAAAGGTAGAGCTGGAAGCAGTTGGGAGGACCTTTCCCTTCTCCTTAATCGCCTCCTCCATCTTGCCTCCTGGCCCTTCAATGCCAGGACCGCTTACAGAGGTAAGAAGGGACTCCCCCTTCTTCCCCATAGCCACCTCCTCCATCTTGGTGCCTTCCTCCTTCTCACTCTTTTTATCTTTCTCTTCCTTCTCCTCATCTCTTCGGGGGCTCAATGGAGGAAGAGAAAGGAGAAGGGACTTCCTTTTCTTCTCACAAGCAGAGACTGGGACACTAAGGGAAGTAGGCCTACAAACCACCAGGGGTGACTCCCTCACATCTCTAGAAGAGGCCCTAAACCCGAGAAGGAGCCGCTCAATCTCTTCATCCTTGAGCAAGATCTTCCTCGGCACTAACCTCTCTCCTGCAATTGTTTCGCCCACCAAGATCACCTCCCTCATCTCCCTAGCCTTTGAAGGCGATTTGGCAGGAGAATCAGAAACCGCCACCACCTCAACATCCTCCGTGCTCACCGGTTTCTGCATGGACTCCAGCACCTGCGCCAGTAAATAATAAAGAGACGTTGAATTTATGTGGTTCAGCCCAAAAATTTTCCAGGCTTACATCTATGGGAGAGAAAATAAGAAAATTCACTATTGTAGAAGCTACTATACAAGTGTAGTCATACGATGGAAAGTAAATTTCCAACTCTCATTCTTAATACACCTAATCTCACAATAAGTGAATCCCTAAAATTAATTTTTTTTTCTCACAAAAGAGAAATACTCTCAATTTTAAAAGCAAATTGCTATTGCCCCCAAAATAATTAAAGAAATAAAATAATTGAAGTACGAATAAAAGATTTAAAGTATAAATTTAATAATAAAATATTTAATATTAAAAATTTAAAAATAAAAAAGATCTAAAATATTAAATAAATAAAGTAGAAAAAAATATTAAAAATTAATTAATTAATTAAATTAATAAATAAGAAAAATATATTAAATAAATTAAATAAAAGAAAAAGGATAAAATTGAAAATTGGGAGGGGAAGGGGGTGAGTCAGAGGGGGGGCAATAGCAGCTTCCATTTTAAAATAAGAAAATATAATTAAAAAAAGCTTAAAAGAGAAAGAACCTCAAGAATTTTCTCTACTTCTCTTCTTGCCTTCTTGAAACTTAATTTGCTTAATGAGATAATAAAATTGCTTTTCATGAGTTCATAAAGGCCTATTTATAACAAAAGATTTGAAATCAAATCCAAATTGACAACTCAAATTCACATTTATTTTTACCAAAAAAGTCTTAAAGGTTAGTAAGTTATTTTTACTATAATAACCCATAGTCAAACTTATCTCTAATTTACATTAGCCATCAAAATGTGACTTTTAATTTTTTTCTTTCATGCAAATGAGAATATAAACTATTTATTTGATTATAATTTTCTTTTAGAATTCCATGAAATATTTGCTTGAATAACAATTCTTTTCTTCAAGTAAATATTGTGACTATAAAAACTGAATCCTTTTTCAAACAGAATTTTCTCTCCAAACTATACCATAAAGGGCAATCAACTATAACATAAGCTGATTAAATTCAAGCAATGCTTAAATTTAGTTGAATATAGAGATTTAATAAGCATATCTGTCGCATTATGAGCTGTGTTAATCTAACTATTTTAATATCACCATCACTAATGATATCATGAACAAAATGATGTCTGATATTAATATACTGTGTTCTCTTATAGAATATTTAATCTTTAGTAATAAAAATAGTACTTTGAGCGTCCGCAAAAATACTAGTGATATACAAACAACTTTTAGGAACTTTTGGCTTCCAACTCTCGAATTTTTTTTAATTATTTTTTTTTTCTTTCTGTCGTCGTTCGCTAGGGACAACCTTGTTCTTGCCTTCGTTCGCTTTCAGTTTTGAAAAGCAGATGCGGTTGAAGATGGAGACGTGGAGTGCTAGCTGTTAATGTTAAAGGCTGCGTTCATATTAAAAAGCGAACAAATGAGTGAAGAGTTTGCATCTGAGCATATTTTAGATTTTGTTCTTCAAATTAAAAAAAATAAATTTCAATGAAAGGAACACAACCTAATAATATTTTTTTAGTTTGTGGACCTATGTGAATTTGGCATCCAACTCCAAGAACTTAGATGTAATTAACCCTAATAAATTTGAAATGTTTCTCATAATATACAACAACAACAACAAACAAACCTTAATCTTACTATGTGGGGTCGGCTACATGAATTCTTTATTTTCATTGCGCTCTATCAAATAATAAATTCTTATCCAATTAGTAATTAAGATCACTTTTTATAGTTTCTTGTAATGTCTTTTTTTATCTGTAACTTTCTTCCTCTTTGTATATGGGTAAGATTTAATAACTTGATTTTTTTAACTAAAGTTTCAATTAGTCTACGATTTATATGATAATATACTAATAAAAAAATTCTTAGGGCCTATTTACTTGTAAAATTTAATTTTAATAAGTTCAAAATTAAATTTAAATGAAAATATTTTTTATTAAAAATTATGAATGATATGAAATAAAGTTAGTTATTATATTAAAATATGTGAGACATGTGATATTTGTTTGTGAAATAAAGTTAATCTTTAAAAAAAATAATCATATATTTTATTTTATAGAAATTTTAAGGGTAAATTACATTTAAGCCTTTGAGTTTAACACTTAATAACACACATGTCCAAATTTTTAAAATTAGAACATCAAGATTCTTGAGTTTTAATAAATTATGAAATGAGTTCTTTTTATTTTTATTATTAATTTTTTTTTAAATTACTATTATACCCCTATCTCTCTATCCTTCTGATCCCTGCGCACGCGTGAGGCCGCGCGGTCTCCAGCAGTCTACGGTATAGCTGCGTGTGCGACCCACCGGCGAGTCGTGCGGCAGTCTGTGGATCGAACACACATCGCATCCTCTCGTATGCGCTGGGATCAGGAAGAGAGAGAGAGAGAGGGGAGGATAGGTATAATGGTAATTTTAAAAAAATTTAATAATAAAAAAATAAAAAAGACTCATTGATAATTTATTAAAACTCAAGAATCCCAGTGTTATAATTTCAAAAACTTGAATATGTGTATTATTAAGCTTTAAACTCAAAACCTAGTTATAATTTATCTTTAAAATTTATATAAAATAAGATATAGGATTATTTATTAAACAAGCCTAGAGTACTATTTTGGAGAAAAGTCCATTTGCTTACTTAGGGTATCTTCAATTGGAATATCCAACTTACTTTATCTTTATTTTAATACCAACTCATTAATCTGTCAATTCTATTATTATTATAATATTTATATTTGCAGAGTAAATTATTTTTAGCAATAATTTAAATAGCAATATAATTTTGGCGTGGTGAGAAACCCGATGGACTTCGAATGATACCTTTCGTTGGAAAGAATTTCAATTTTTAAGTTATTTATTTAATTTTATTTCGATTTCATGTTATCAGTTTTTTTATTATATTTAAAAATTATGATTACAGTGTCACTCAAATCAAATCTCTTTAGATCTCAAATAATTTTTTTTTTATTTTGAATAAAAAAATATAATATTTTTATATTGACAAAATTATTTAAGAAATGCTCGTCAGAGCTTAAACTCGTATTCCCACTCATTTCATTAGAAGAAAGACTTAATGTAATGCTAATTAATTGATCGTAAATAAAATCATTTATATTAATTAATTATCATCTCATGATCAAATTTTCAACAAAATTCTTTTCAAAAAGTTTAGTTTTAACTAAGTTTTTATTTCATTGAGCATCATAACGGCATATAAGATCGATGAATTAACTCCTTTACTTCTAATATTCAAAACATGTGCAAGTTAATTAAACACAATAATTATATATATATATATATTTATTTATTTATTATGTATTTATGAATTGAGTTGAGGGATAGTTGGTTGAGGCCTACTGTGATGTGGTTGTTATCTTATCTATCGGGGGGGAAGATGTCTAGCTCAATCAGGACGAGTGCTTCTCCCCCAAAAACAAGCGAGAAAGGCGTTTGACCCATGGCCGTTGTTGGCGTGCAGTTGAGTCCCTAGATAGCCACTGGGAGTTCGGCCGCCCATGATGAGTCAATCTTGTCAATTCGCTTTCTTAGTATGTTGAGGAAGTTTTTGTTCGACGCCTCTGCCTGGCCGTTCAATTGCGGGTGTCGAACTGATGTGAAGCTCAAGTTGATACCATTTTCGGAGCATAGATTTCGGATGGCTTGGCTGGTGAAGACGGTTCCATTGTTGCAGATTAGGGAGAGGGGGACGCCGAACCTGCATATGAGCCGTATCCATATGAAGTTCCTTATGCTCGCGCCCGTCGGATGTGCCATCGCCTTCGCTTCGACCCATTTCGAGAAGTAGTCAGTTGCTAGCAGCATATGGCGCAGGTTCCTTCCAGATTTCGGGAATGGTCCCAAAAAGTTGAGACCCCACTTCTAAAGGGCCAAGAACTAGTTATGGGATGCAGCGTGGCCGTCGGTTGCCTAGGAATGTTCGAGTAGATCTGGCACTTGGGGCATTTTTGGCTGAATTCCCTGGCGTCCCTCTGGAGGTTTGGCCAGTAATATCTCTGGCGTAGGACTTGTAGGGCGAGGTTCCGTCCCGCGGCGTGGGTTCCGCAGTCTCCGGCGTGGATCTGTTCGAGTATGGTTCTCGAGTCCTCTTCACGGATGCATTTGGTTAGGGATGAAGAATAGCATCTCCTAAACAATTGACCTTGGAACATGATATATCTAGCGGCTTTTACCCGGAGCCTGCGAGCCTTATGTCTATTGTTTGGGAGCTCACCTGTCTGGAGGTAATGCTGGATGCCATCCATCGAGCTTCCGGAGCTGGAACCGATGTCGAAGTCTTCAGGGTCTTCGAATGCAGGGAAGAGGATGTTCATTGCACTGGCCCTTTCTTCTTTGGCAAGCTCGTCCGCCAGCAAATTCATCTCGCGGGGGATGTGAAATAGGAAAGCCTGGGCGAAATGTTGGAGGAGAGTTTTGGCAAGCTGGGAATACCTCTTGAGCACTTCGTCCTTTGTCTAGTATGATCCTGTTAGCTGGTTCGCCATTAGTTTGGAGTCGTTGTAGACATGGAGGTGTCGCGCTCCGAGTCCCTTGACAAATTTTAGCCCAGCAATGAGGGCCTCGTATTCGGCCTAATTGTTCGTAACGTGGAAGTGTATCTTCCCTGATCTCTGAAGTTGAATTCCCTAGGGATTGGTGAGGATGACGTTGATTCCTTGGATGCGCTCGCCGGAGGCCCTGTCCACATGGAGGATCCAAGGGTGTGGTTTTTCTAGAAGTTCAGGTTGTTCGGCTGTTGTCTGTTCGGCGACGAAGTCTTTTCGTGGCCGTCCATGGGAGGAAGTTGATGTCGAACTCAGAGAAATCCACCCACTTCTGCAACCTTCCAGAGATTTTGGGGGAGTGGAGTATTCTCCGGAGGGGCTAATCCGTCATCACCTTGACGGGGTGAGCTTGGAAGTAATGGCATAACCTGCGGGCGGCAGAGATCAACGCAAAAGAGAGTCTTTCGAGAGAAGGATACCTCACTTCGGTGCCGTGAAGGATGTGGCTGATATAGTGGATCGGGTGCTGTTGGTCAGCCTCCTCTCGAATAAGTACTACTGACACCGAATTGTCGGTAGCGCTGAGGTAGAGAAGGAGGTCGTCGTCTTGAATTGGGGCGGAGAGTAGCGTGGCGACAGCAAGTACTCTTTTAATGACTGGAAAGCTTTCCCACAATCCTTATTCCACGTCTGGTGCTCACCTCGGAGAATCTTGAAGAAAGGGAGACAGCGTTCACCGGATTTTGATATGACTTTGCTCAGCGTCGTGACCCTTCCGTTCAATTTCTATATGTCCTCAATCATTCGAGGTGGCTTCATCTCTTCTATGACCTGAATTTTCTCAGGGTTCGCCTTAATGCCTCTAGCCGACACCATGTGCCCCAAGAATTTGCCGTATGATGAACTGAAAATGCTCTTGAGAGGGTTGAGCTTGATGTTGTAAGTTCGACAAGTGTCAAACATTTCACGGAGGTCTTCGATGTGCTGTTTCACGCACTTGCTCTTGATTAATACGCCGTCGACATATGCTTCTATGTTCCGTCCTTTCTGCTTTTTGAACACGGTATCAATCATGCGCTGATAGGTCGCACCCGCGTTCTTCAAGCCGGAAGGCATCACCTTGTAGCAGAAGGTTCCTTGGTCAGTAATAAATGAGGTGTGCTTTTCATCGTCTTCGATCAATCAGATCTGATGGTAACCTGAGAAGGCATCGACGAAACTCATCATTGAGTACCCTGTCGAAGAATCGACAAGCCTGTCTATTTTCGGCAAGGAGTAAAAATTTTTTAGACACGCTTTATTTAGATCTGTAAAGTCCACACACATCTGTCATTTTTCTGAATTCTTTTTCACCACCACCACATTTGCGAGCCATGACAGGTAGGTGATTTCTTTGATGAATCTAGCGGCCAGGAGCTTTTCAACTTCTTTCTGAATAGCTCGCTGTTTTTCGCCACTGAAGTTCCTCTTCTTCTGTCTGACGTAAGTTACTCCCGGTTTGAGGCTTAGCCGATGTTCGGCTACTGCCGTATCTATCCCTGGAATGTCACTAGGCTCCCAGACAAACACGTCGAAATACTCGGAAAGTAGGGCCGCCAGAACGAGCTTTTCATTATAAAGAAAATCTTTGGAGATTAATACAGTTTTTCGGTCGACAACAGTTACATGATCATTTTGTTCGATTGGTGGTAAAGCATAATCTCTGAGATCCAGGTGGTCTGTGTGGAGGAGCGCATTTATTTCAAAACACTTCCTAGCGCCGGCCTTGTCCCCCTTGATGGTAGTGATGCCGAACGGCATGGGGAACTTCATGCACAGGTGGTAAGTGGACGCAACCATCTTGAATGCCGCCATTGCAGGTCGTCCCAGGATTGCGTTATAGCCGGAGCGGGCGTCCATGATGATGAAGTCGATGTCCTTCACTAATCTTCTGGACCGCATTCGTAGCCGAAGATTGGCAGGACAGCCTTCTTGCCGTCGGCTTTCGACGTTACTGGCATCGAAGAAGTGATCGCCAGGGGCTCATCGCGCGAAAAAAGCGGTCGTGCCGCTTTTGGCAGGGGCCCCTTGATCCTCTTGTAGCCGGTGAGGTAGTCATTCTCTATATACTCATTGACGAGTGCCCAAAAAGAGCGGCACTCGAAGAGGAGATGACCGTAACACTGGTGGAACTTACAAAACTTTGTGGGGTCCTCGCCAGGTTGGGGCGGCTGGCGCTCGCCACGGCTCTTGATGAAGCTCTTGTCACTGAGGATTGAAAATATTTCTTCATGATGTAGACCGGCGTAGTAGGACGCGGGGAATCACCTTCGAACTTGCGCTTCCCGTGGGAGGAGGAGAAATTCCGGTCTCGAAAGCTCATTCTGGGAGTGTTGGAGTCCGTCTTCAGGGGCTCGCCCTTCTTGTCCTGAGACGAAGCGACCTCCTACTTAGCCTTCGCCTTGAGGGCCTTGGCGTCCTCGAGATGGATCCAGCCCTGGCCTCCATCAGTGTCTACGGCATGTCGTCGATGAAAGATTCGTACAACTCCCCGGGGAGAATACTGTGGACGAAGATCATGATCGATCTGTTGTCGGTAGTGTCTTTCGTCTCCGCATTCATCTTCGAGAACCAGTCCATGTAGTTGCGCAACGATTCGTCGGGAGCCTTCCTTATCTGCCAGAGCTCATGGATTGTTCGGGAGGTAGTCCTTGAGGTTCAGAATCTAGTACGGAACTGCTCGGAGAATTACATGAAGCTTTGGATGGAGCCTTGGGGAATTTCATCGAGCCAATCCAATGCCAGTCCCGTCAGAGTATTCCTTAAAAGACGACACTTGTATGCGTCTGAGATAGGGTTGCTCATCGCCAGGGCGTTCTTGAAGAACTTCACGTGCTGGGCCGAGTCGGTAAGGCCGTCGTAGTCGCCGACCCGGGGAGTCTTGTAGGCGCGCGGTGCAGGCGCTGCCATTATGGCAGGCGAGAAAATCGTATCCACCGGGAGAGCCGAGGGATACACCTTGGGCCAACTTTTGACGACAGCGTTGGTGATGGCCTCCTCAGTGGGTAATTCAACATGCTCTGCGCCCGGCTGTAGAAGCGGGCCTTCGAGGGGTAGAGCTAGAGGAAGGGGTCTTTACTGCTAGAGGAGGGCCGGTAGGTTGGCGAGGAAAGTGTTCATCGTTTGGGTAAGTGTGGCGACTGTGTTCGTAAGTGTTTGAAGCTACTGGTCGTCTACGGTAGGATCGTTCTGGGGTAGGCGCTGCTTGTTGTTCCCCTGGTGGTGGAGTGTTTTCGCCATGAGTGTCTTCCATGGGTGTTTGAAGGGATCGAGTCTGATCCTACGTGAGGGCACCAAATTGTTAAGATGAGAAATAATTAGATTGTTTACGTGGAAAATCGGCTAAGCGGAAAAACCACAACTCCTTTCGAGGAGCTTCAAAAATCATTAGAATCACTTTTTTTTTTATCACGGTACGGAAGCTGAGTGGATTTTGGGGTAAAAGTCTTCTCTTGGGTCCAACCTCTCCGTTACAGTGAGGTATTTATATCCTGGTCTACTCTGTAGAGTCAATTCAACAAAATGGACTTCAGCTCTAGTGACGACCCATCAATGTCCGCAGAGGGGGCCACTCCCTGGCCCTTGCTGTACGATGTACGGATGGTACGATCTGACGGCGGGAGAGTTCATACCTTTTGAAAGCAGTATGGTCATTGATGCTTCGCCAGGCGCCGGTCAGCTTTGGTCATTCTTATTCGTCTTGGACTTTTCGGCGTCTGTTATTCGGGGTGAAACTTTTTTATGTTCGACGTCGAGCACTCATGCCGTTGATGCCACGTAAGCTTACACGTGTGCGGTTCAGATGATGGAGCGTGATCTAGATGCCACATCTAGCTTAATTTAAATTTAAAAATATTTTAATTAATTATAACTTTATATTGTATAATTTATTCAAAAAATATTTTTAGGATTAATTAAAATAATTTATTATAAGACAAACTATATCTAAAGTTCTATCTTCTTAAAGTTATATACAGCATCATGACTAGATTGTCTATCAAAATAAAAATAGGAATCATTTTAAAAAAATGATTCGAATAAAAGCTGAATGGATTCTTGTTTTCAGCAAATTAATTTTGGGGATCATATGAATTGTCGTATATACTGAATGGTTCTCTATTTATGGGCTCCATCATTGGAGTTATTCATACAGGCTCTTCTATCACATTCCTGTTAGGGGTCTGCAGAATGGAAAAGCTTGCTCTGTTGCTAATTGGCTTCTTCTTCTCTCTGGCAGCAGCTCTTGAGCGGAGCCAATTTCCTCCAGGCTTCCTCTTTGGGACTTCCACTTCTTCTTATCAGGTCAAAAATAATCTCATCAATTTTAGTTCAGACAATATCAAAAGATTCACATTCTTCCAATTTCATCATCATCGTTCTTCTGATAAATGTTCAGATTGAGGGTGGGTATTTGGAAGATAACAAGAGCTTAAGCAACTGGGATGCATTCACTAGGATGCCAGGTACCAAGTTTATGATGAACATTGATTATTATGCAAGATTTACAAAGATTCTAATAGATGAAAACTTTTCCATAGCTTCTTCCTTTCAAAAAAAAAGGAAAAAGCTTCCTTAAACAAAGAGCATTATAATTTAATTTCTTCTTCTTTTGAAACTTGCTTTGCTTACAGGTTTTAATGTGCTTTCATATTTGCCTTGCAGGGAAGATAAATGATGGCACCAATGGAAATATTGCTGATGATCACTATCATCTGTATAAGGTGTGGGTCTTTTAATTTAATTAAGTTGGGCTTTTTAATTGTTTATATATATCACCTTATTATCAATATCCTCAGACAAGTGTGATGCTTAAAATTTTTTAACCAGGATGATGTTGAGCTGATGCACTCACTTGGGGTGAACTCCTATAGGTTCTCCATTTCATGGCCAAGAGTTCTTCCAAGCAAGTTTGATCTCACAATTTCTCACACATATATATTAGGAAATGGAACTTGTTACTTGCAAATTAACAAATTATTATTATATATGCTTTCTGTTTTTGTGCAGGAGGTAGGCATGGGGATATCAATTGGAACGGCATCTCGTTTTACAATGACCTTATTGATACTCTACTTCTTAAAGGTACTATAATTTCTCTATCAATTATTCCATGCTATGCAGTAAGTTTTACTGTAAGTTTACAATTTTATGTCTTTTCTGAAACAGGAATACAACCTTTTGTTACACTAAACCACTACGACATTCCTCAAGAACTCGAAGATCGATTCGGCTCATGGTTGAATCCACAGATACAGTAAGAACGATTAGAAAACTCAGAGGGGAGTTGAGTGTGAAAATCTAATATAAGCTAATTAATTAACATTTACGTTCAACTAATATTATTATTGAAAGTGTCTTGATTATATATGAATGTAAAGCCAAAAAAAATCTTCTGTCCTGCAGAGAAGAATATGGGTACTTTGCAGATGTATGTTTCAAGGCTTTTGGGGAAAAAGTAAAATACTGGATCACATTCAATGAGCCAAATCTCATGATTAAGTGGGCATATATGATAGGGATATACCCTCCAGGCCGCTGCTCACAACCTTTTGGAGATTGTACATTTGGGAATTCTACTGCAGAGCCATATATTGCTGCTCATAATTTGATACTCGCGCATGCTACTGCTGTTGATATTTATAGGAAAAAATATCAGGTATGTATAACATTCATATTTGTATGACAATAGAATATTTTGAAGGACAAGGAACATTCAGCATGCTCCAAAGATAATTTTGTTAGTTTCATGTAGGGCTGTAGGTCGATTCAGTAATTTATTTTCAGTGCTAGCTATTAGAGAAATTTAGTCTCTTTTGTTTAACACAATGATATAATATATTACAATCAATATATCATAAAAACAATATCTAAAATGTCAATTACAAAATTTATAATAACATATATAGTTCTGATGATGGAGGTTTTCTCTTATACGAGATTGTCTTATCTCATGTAGGTTAAAGAATTAAACAAGAAGAAAATATATAGTTTGTGAGGATTTGGTATGAAACATAGCTGAACTATTTGGATTCTACTGTTTTGGAATTTTTCGGGCTTCGATAATTACAGTTTCGGATTGATTTTGCTGTGTATTGTTGTTTAGCCCCAGCTGTTTTTGACCTCTTTTCTGATATTAATTTTGTAGGCAAAACAAAGAGGCTCTATTGGGATTGTAATGGCGATAGAGTGGAAGGAGCCCTTTTCAAACAACGAAATGGACCGTTTGGGTGCTGCTCGATCTGTTGCCTTTGCTGTCGCATGGTAAAAATAAATATAAGTTCATATATGTAAAATCATAAAAATATAAAAATATATTAAGGTCTATATACCATTATCTATGCAGGTTTTTGGATCCTTTGATTTTTGGCGATTACCCTTCAGAAATGAGAGAAATTTTAGGACCAAGATTACCCACTTTCTCATCTGATGAGAAGAAAAAGCTACAGAATAATCTTGATTTCATTGGAATTAATCACTACACAACAAGGTATGCCAAGGACTGCTTGTTTTCACCCTGCGATTCACTTACTGCAGAATCTGAGGGGTTCGTGATTGGAACTGCTGAAAAAGATGGCTGTTTGATTGGTGCTCCAGTAAGAAATAGAAATATTTCTATGATCTTTAATTAATTAATGCATATTATTATTTCTTAATTATCATGTAAATGTCATTATAATATTTTTATGGCAGACTGCAGTACCTGGGTTGTTTGTGGTTCCAAGTGGTTTGGAGAAGGCAATCCTTTATGTCATGCAAAGATATAATAATATCTCTATGTTCATCACAGAAAATGGTAATTATATATAAGAAAGAAAACATTTAATGAGAAATTAGATCTAGTTTCTTGTTGTATTTTATCAAAATAAATATGATATCTGGCTGTGATCAGGATTTGCACAAGATAGCAGAAGCGATAGTAAAATGGAAGAGCTGCTTAATGACAGGGAGAGAGTGGAGTTTCACAGGAGCTACTTGTCTTCACTCTTGAATGCTATGAGGTGATTCATCATAAATTTTTGAATTTGATTTCACTCCTCCATTAATTATTATTTACATATTTATTTAGTATCTTATATTGTGATTTCATAGGAAAGGGGCTGACGTTAGGGGATATTTCATATGGTCTTTAATTGATAACTTTGAATGGTTATTTGGCTACACGAAAAGGTTCGGATTGTATCACGTGAACTACGACACGCAGGAGAGGACTCCAAAACTATCAGCAAAATGGTACAAGAAATTTCTCCAGGGCTCCGGAATTCAATCCAAAGCAAATAATTGTAACAGTTTGAACAAAGATCTATCAGAATAGATGTTGAAGTCATTAATTTGACTTATTTTGTATTTTCTTTTTTAAGTTTCACATTTGCTCGTGCCAAGGAAAATAGCAAAACAACTTGGAGCATGGCGTCTCAAATGTGCTAACACTTGGCCTTAGAGAGTTATTAATTGTGCCCACAATTTCCTACAAAGTTTGGCAAATTCTCCCACTAGATTTAAAAAGAAATATTCAACAATTTTTAGTCAAATTCTGAAAATTTTGTCAGAGTCCTCAAAACCTTGTCCAAATTGATAACTCATATTCATATTTGCTTTTACCAAAAAGTTTTAAAGGCTTGGTGATTATTTTGACTATGATAAACACAAGATCAAACTCATATTTAATTTGCAATATTAGTCATCAAAATTTGACTTTGGTTTTTTCTTACATTCAAATATAAATATAGACCATTTATTTTACTATAGTTTTTTTCAAGAAATTCATAGAATATTTGCTTCAATAATATATATATGTTTTATTTCAATCATGCATGAAATTCATCCAAAATACAAATATCCAATATTAGACATTAATTACAACCACCATGAAACAAAAATAATTTATATATAAAATCTCGGTCAAGCAAATGAAACCAACAAAGGACTCCTCACTATATGCTTATTAGAAACCCAAGTTATGAGGCCTTGGCCCACGCTCCCTCTCCTTCCTCCCACTTCCCCTGAGCTCAAATACACATTGTAGCTCATGCTCTGGTTCTTCTCCGAGAACCCCAACTTCTCCGGGTAAACGCTCGCCTCCACCCCCTCCGGTGCCCTGATCTTCGCCGTATACACCGCCTCCTCCTCGCAGACATTCCTCACCGTCCGCGTCACCGTCTTCTCCATCTTCGTCCCCATCGCCACCGACACCGCTGGGTAGTTCAGATCCTCCGCCGCCATGCTGTCGACCACCGCGCACTTCACCGCTCGCCGGCTAATCGCCGACACCTTTTATCGACAACGATTTAATTTTCACAATCTACCGGTTAATAAACTAATGCTATACATGGAATCACATTTAAATTTTTAACATTACATATTAAACATTAAAAATCATATAAAAATTTTAAAATTAATTATCATAAAATTATATCTAAAACTATTTTAATATGTAAATTAAATATTATGTTTATACATTTATATATTTATGTATTTCAACATACATGATACATACCTTCTCAAAATGAAGCCTTAGCCTCACTGGAATACAATATGTTTTATAGAATCAGAATAAAAAAAAAAATTAGCATTTAATCAGAAGCATAATTGTGCAATGGACTTTATCGATCATATGAAACGGTGCAACAAAATTTAATTTCAAAGTTAATTAATTCACTTGCAAATTAAATAAAATTCTGAAGCAGTTTGAATCAGATCAGTAAAAAATTCCTATTAAAACTCCAATGTATAAACATATTACAGCGAGCTAAAAGTTTTATATTGAGAATAGTATATAATTATTATTATTATTATTATTATTATTATTATTATTATTATTATTCACGTTAATATATAAAATACGTTTTGTTAAAATATAGAAATATTGCAATAAAATATTCAATTTAATTTTGAAATTGTTATAATTAATATATATAATATTACATATTTGAATTTCAAATATATAAGATTAGTGTTATTCTCTTATTTATAAATAAAGATAAGGGCAAATTTTACTCAGGTCCCTGAGTTTAAGGGTTAATATCACACAGGTCCACGTTTTTAAAATCCTATCATTCGGGTCCTTAGGTTTTCAAAAAATATCATCTGGGTCCTTTTTTGGATCCGAAGGAGAGAGGGAGGGTAAGGGTATAATGGTAATTTTATATATTTTTTAATAATAAAAAAATATAAAAAGGATCCAGATGATATTTTTTGAAAACCTTTGTGATATTTTCCCGAATGATAGGATTTTAAAAATGTGGACCTGTGTGATATTAACCTTTAAACTCAGGAACCTGGGTGAAATTTACCCTAAAGATAATAATAATAAAAGTAATAATTGCAGTATTTTTATTTTTTTTACCTGCATGTCAGTGTAGCCCAGTCCGCAAAGATACCGCACATAATCCCCGGGTTGTATGTCATAGACCAGACCGGGGTCGTTCGCTCTGGTCGGATTCACTTGCCCAGCGCCGGCGGCGAGGTACCCAGCAGCGCCGAGTGTCTCGTCGGCGATCGGCCCGCCATCGCGATCCAGAACATCAGCCGTGGTCATCAACGCCGATTTGATCTCCGCCGGCGACCACTCCGGATGCGAAATCTTCAGCAGCGCCGCCACTCCGGCCAGTAGTGCCGCAGAAGCCGAAGTTCCCGACACCACGTTGAACGTTGGCGTCGTCACGTTTCCGACCTCAACAACCGGCGGTCCCACCGGAAACGGCCAAGCTGCCAGAATGTTCACCCCGGGGCCGACGATGTCCGGCTTCATGATCCCTTCATTCACCGCGCTCGGCCCGCGTCCGGAAAACGCTGCCACTGCAGGCGCCGGGGAATTTCCGTAGACCGTACCTTTAAACAGTATTACAGCCGTCGGGTTTTCCCTCATCGTTCTGAGGTAAGCGATGATCCTGCCGCCGGCGGACGTGCTGACGTGAGCCGTCGGAAGAACGTGGGCTTCAGCCTCCACGGTGCACCGCCTCTTCTCCTCGTTCACAACAATCATGGCGACGCCGCCGGCTCTCATGACAATGGCGCCTTTTTCTATGCTGGTGTTCGTGCCGCCAGTGTGGCACAGCACGATCTTCCCCCTGACGTTTATCCGGTTCAAAGATCCGTCGCTGCAGGTCTTTACCCGAGAACCGCCGCGAGCGCCAGGGTAGACGATCGGCAGCAAGATGGAGGTGAACCCGATCGGCTGGTACGACGACTCGCCGTCGAACTCTTCGCCGTTGCCGAGGCGAACTGTGGCGAGAATTGCGCGGTCCATAGAGCTGGCACCGGCTGTGAGCATCCAAGGAGCATCGTTGCCAACTGTGGACCTCGCCGGACCCGAGTTTCCGGCGGAGGAGCTGACAAAGATGCCCCTTTCGATGGCGGCGAGGGCCCCGATGGCCACGGCGTCGTCGTAGAAGGGGATGGCCGGACCACCGAGAGAGAGGGAAATAACATCTACGCCGTCGGCGATGGCCTGGTCGATGCCGGCAAGAACATCGCTAGCAAGGCAGCCGCCAGAGTGGCAGACCTTGTAGATAGCGAGGTGGGCCCGGGGCGCCGCCCCAGCCGCCGTGCCCCTAGCGTTTCCAAGAACGTCGGCGTTCTTGACTATCCCGCCGGCGGCGACGCTTGCCGTGTGAGTTCCGTGGCCCTCGAAATCAAACGGCAACCCCTTTCCGGCGTGATTGAAAGATTTAGCTCCCACAATCTTGTTGTTGCACATGGCCGGTTTGAAGTCACAGTGGCCTCTCCACTTCCCCGGCGGCGGTGGGTGAGCAATGCCGCGGTCTGTGAAGGAAGGATGCGTGGGGAGAACGCCGGCGTCGAGGATCCCGATGATCGCTCCCATGGCTGACTCAGTGTCGCGCATGAAACAGCTGTTGTGATTGATGCCGAGGAAATCGTTGACGTGGGTTGTGTGGAGCGAGAGGGCCCTGTCGGGGTCCGCGCGGAGAACTCCGGGGACCTTCTCGATGGCTTTGGCTTCGTCCCGAGTGAGCTTGGCGGCGAAGCCGCTGATGGCGTTGTGGTAAGAGTAGATGAGGCGCGGCTCGCCGGAGGCGAGAGTGTGGGTGGGAAGGAAGGATCTGTGGTAGTTCCGGTAATCTTCGACGGTGAGCATATTGATGGTGGATTTGGGAGGTTTCTGCACGTGGATGATGAAGGTTTCATGGGTTGAATAGTTGAAGACGTTCAGTGCCAGAATTTGGGGGTGGGCTGATTTGAAGAAGAAGATGATGATGAAGGTGGAAAGCAAAATGGCTAACCGGAGGAAATTCATTTGGATCAACGTCGGATTAACAAATTAATATAGATCGATCGAGAAGATATAGCTAATTAATTAAGGGAGATCATGGATCAGGGAATAGTAGAAGAGGAAGAATTAAGAAGCTTAAGAGGATAGTGAGATTTATATATAGATAGTAGCTGGAAGAAGAGGTCATGAGAGAGGAAGAAGCATGAAGAAGGCATGAAGGTCGATGAAATCGATTTAGGGGCTGGGGCGCGCGGAATAAGTACTCAAAAGGAATCTGATCATCTAAAGCGAAAATCTGAATTAAAATCATCAACAACATTTTTGCTTCAAATTGTCGACAACATTCTGTTAGAAAATTATTTATTTATATATACGACGAAGATTGATTTAATTAATTATCTTAATTGTTAAGCTAGAAATATTTTTTAATTTTGTCATTTGTACCCTCGGGACCGGGGGTTCGACACCCCGATGTTTCCTCTTGTTCTCTCCTGCCTAACCCAGGAAACGCCTTCGGGGGAGGATTCGGCATCCTCTAGAAGCATGAACTGACTGGCCCTAGTCACCAGCTCTGGATAACTCCGAGGTTTGGTCAATTGTAGGGATTTAGACAGGTCCCCTACTTTGAGTCCTCTCCTGAAGTTGTGCATGGCCACTGCAGGCTCTCATCTTCAGCTTCTACTGCAGCGGCGAAGAAGCGATTGGTGTAATCCCGGAGGTTCTCTCTCTCGCCTTGCTTGATGTTGGCGAGCACCATGTCAAAGACAACCATGCGGGTCCGCCCTATGAAACGGGCGATCAACTCCCACTTCAGATGTTCATAGGAGGAGATGTGACCCCGGGGCAGCTTAATGAACCAGCTGAATGCTGCGCCCTTTAGAGTGTTGGCCAGGAGGTGACACCTAGTGGCCTCGTCCGGCTGGCGGTATCGGACAGCGGCCTCAAACCCCTGCACATGCTCACGGGGGTCTGTTGCGCCTTTGTAAATTTCCAGCCTAGGTGGCCGGAAGTCTTCTGGGACGGGGTCCAAACGAATGACATCAGAAAAGGGGCATTTTTGTCCATTGGCCCGAAGAAAGGATCAGGTCCGTGATGAGGGGCCTGAGCGCCAGGAAAAAGGGGGTCTCTTCCGGCTAGGAATGGAGGGAAAGCAGGTGAAAGAAAAAGCGAGTTGTGGTAATGGACAAGGTGGAAGGTGGTTTTGATGAACCTCCTGGAAACGGAAAGGACGTCTGGGTGGTCTGGAGAAACTAGAAGATTGGATGGAGGGTGGTGCGACCAGGGGTGCCGGTGCAAAAATTCCGGCAGCCAGAGGAGGTGGAGCCGGGGCCGCCGCGATCGGCGGAATCAGCTTTGGGACTGCCACGACCGGCGGAGGAGGAACTGGAACCGCCGCTACCGGCAGGAGAGGAGTAGGAGCTGCCACAACTGGCGGAAGAGGAAGTACTGCGCACACCGGCTGAGTCTGTCTGAGAATCACGGCCTGTTGCGCTGTGAGGCCGGTGACCATGTCAGTAAGATTCGCGAGCATCCCCTGGAGTTCTGAGACACGGATGCCTCTGGAGGAAGAAGCAGATTTGGCGTGGCACCGGGAAGTGGAAACTGAAGCTCCGTCGTCCGCTGCTCGAACAGAGGGTTCTCCTGCGTGCAGACTACGAGCAGCAGAGTTGGTTTTTTACGTTCTGGCCATCATCTTCCCAGGGTCTCAATGAAAGCACCAGAAGATGTTGACGTAGGATGTGGGGGTCCCAGAAAACACCAAAGAGAAAGAGAGTTTCGGGAGACGGCGGCGCGTAATGAGGGGGTGAGCCTGTTAATGATAGCTCAAGGAGAGAACCAGCTTAGAGCATTCAGAGAAACACGCAGAGATTTAAGGTGGTTCAGGGAGGAAATCCCCTACGTCCATTGGTCGATCAGCAAAAAGAGATTCACTACTAGGAAAAAGATAGCCCTGGGGGGCTTACACAATACTCTCAACTCAGAAGAAGAAGAAGAAGAAAGCTCCTTGGTTGGTGCTTTGTTACAGAGAGATAAGAATATCAAAATTTGAGAGCCTGAGTCATGCCTTGTTTCTTTTTTATCTCTGTGTCTCTCCCTGTCCACACCTTCGGCTGGGACTGTTCAACGGTTTTTATAGTCGTATGGCATGCGTAGCTTCACCCTAATTTTTCGGAGAAAAGATGATGGACGAGCTCTGAGCGCCATCTGTCTGTCATTGGAGAGGTCTGCAGCTGTACGAGGAAGATGATAGCTTTTAATACTGATACCTCTTTTGGGGAAGAGCGCCCGTACGGAGAGCGGCGGGGTTAGGTGAAGTTGATTGTGACGGGCGGTACTCCGTATCCTCGTGCCCGAGGTTACCAGATTTGTCTTGGGATATCGGGAACGAGGTTAGGCTGAACCCTCGTGTCCGATGTTTGACCTGGTCAAGAGTCCTGCAAAACCTGAAGCTGAGTCAGCAAATTAATAAATCAAAATGGAGGCCAGCCAGGCACCACGTGTTCGGTCTGGATGCAGCGTAGGAACCACGTGTTAACATCAGCCCCCCGCATTGTCAGGGCATGAATATTGATATGGGTCCAAGAATGCGAACCGTCGCGACGGTGGACGCGCTGCCTAAGGCCTGCAAAGATAAGATGGGAACAATGCCTGCCGCTTCGCATTTCCTTCCTTTGCCCGTTGAGTTCTGCAAGAGTGTGAGAGCTTTTACGGAGATGGCGAAGAGGAAATGGAAGATCGCATCCGGCTTCTCTAAGAAAAGAGCCGGAGCACCTGTGGTCGACGCCCCTCTAGAGAAGAAGCTGCCGGAGGCAGTTGCATTTTTGGAGGTAGAAGTCCCCACGGCTAGGGTTGCCGTCGCCCTGGCGCAGACGTTCGAATCTCTTCAGGGTCCGGCGAGCGCTGAAGCCGCAGAAGTGGTGGTAGTCTCTGATTCTCCAGTTAAGCTGCCTCCGAAAGTTAAGGAGTTAAAGGAGGTGGTCTTGGTGGGTGAAACAACTACTAGTGAGAAATTGACGCCCGGGAAAATGTTGCTCAAGGATGAAGAGATTGAGCGGTTTCTGCCAGGGTTTGGGGTCCTTGATGAAGGTGAGGGGGAGCCATCCCTGGTTGTTGGTAGGCCTACTCCCCTAAGAGCCCCAGTTCCTGCTTCTGATGTTGCCCTAGGTTCCAAAAAGTCACAGGGCCTATTGGAAAAAAGTTTGGTCGAAATGAAGGGGGGAGTCTCTCCTCACTGCCTTTGGTACTGGAGGGTCAGAGGCGGAGAAGGTGATGAAGAAGAAAGGAGAGGCCCCCCCGGCTGTCTCCAACGCCCCTTTTAGTACTGAGGGGGTCTGGAGCATGCTGGGAGACCGGCTATGTGAGATAAGGCGGGCGGAGGAGAAGATCTTGGGGAACACCTCCGAAGTCCTGGAGGTGATAAAATCTCTGAAGGGCAAAGAGGATGTGGAAGCCCGCTGCCTTCGAGAGGTGAGGGAATCGGAGGGCGCTCTGTCTCAAGCTACAGAGCGCCTTTGGCTGATCAGAAGGGGCAATTGGGGAAGATGTACCAAATGGAAGATATGTTAGCTTCCCTATCCCAGGTTAATGCAGAGTGGGCTAACAAAAGTGAGATTGCGAGAGGAGAGTTTAATCGCAATCTGGCGGGTGTGAATCAGGCCCACTCCGCCCATGTCAAAGATCTCCAAAAAAGGATAAAGGATTTGGACGACGATAGGGAGGCTTTAAGGGAGGAGAGAAGGAGGTTGAGGGAGGAGCTGACTAAGGCTAGGGAGGCCTCGTCAGGGGCAAAGGAGGCGGCCTTCGAGGCTTGTCACCGGGAGGAGCTGCTGAAATCTGAAGTCCGCTCTCTGCGGGCCTTGGTGGAGAATGGCTCTGGATGGCGGGGGCGACGCATGGAGGACCTGGAGGAAACGGTGAGGAGGACGGTGAAGATTGTCAGTGCCTCGCCGGTGGGTCGCCATGTGCAGCACCAGGCTGCCTTTGATGCTCTTCTGCAGACATTGGTTGATGTAGGTACCTTGAACCAGGAGAATATCAGGGACCTAGCAGTTCTTCCCTTCTGTGGTCCTAAGGGGCCAGACAGGTTCTTCAATATTAGGAGTTGTCCCCCAGATAAGATTCCTCCACCAAGGTCCTACGCGGATTGGGGAAGTTGGCCTCCTTTGCGCAGGACTTCGGGAGAAAGACCTGTGACTCCTCTGGAAGCCAGGTGGCTAGGCCGGCGCGATCCCTCTAGAAGTCAGCAGGAAGAGCGTCAGCTGAGTCAGAGGTGATGGGTCCTCTTCCTCAACTAGCTCCTCAGCCTGGTCATGGAATTCTCTCCCTCTGCGGTATTTGAAGGGTCCTCTTTTCAAAATAGAAGACACCAAGAAGAAATTCAGAGAAGAGGCGGTCCCTTGGAGGAGAGATCCCTTGGTCAGGAGGAGCCCTGGTTAAGAGGTCTGAATTCGTCAGACCTGGTGTTTAAGTTCTGAAGCCTTATATCTTTCTTTGTTTTTCCTGTACTCACGAGAGGAATATGTGAGGACAAAGAAGAAAATTATAACAAATTCTATCTTTAATGAAATGCATTTTTCCTTCTCAGAACCTTGCTGTGAATGAATTTTTGTTTTGTATCTCCTCTTTCGTGCTTTGAAACAGGTACCACGAAGTCTCAGAAGAGAATGCATGAATCCATAAGTGAAGGTAAAGAATTCAAAAAGTAAAGAAACATTCTAAGTAAAAGAGATGAAATAGCTACCCTCGAACCCGCGTGCACGATATAGGAATATCAAACACCAGGGGAAGAATAGTCTTCCCTCGAACCCTCGTGCACGACATGAGAGTATCGAACACCAGGGAAAGGATAATCTTCCCTCGAACCCTCGTGCATGATATGAGAGTATCGAATACCAGGGAAAGAATAATCTTCCCTCGAACCCTCGTGCACGATAGTAGGATTCTCTTGACGACGTACGACGGGATGGGGAGGAGTAACACTTCGTAAACCGTGCGTTGCTTCGAGACCCGTGCGCCGCTTCGATTCCTGGGATGTGTCAGAGGGTACGAGCGGTCTGATGATGCTCGTGTGCTGATCTAGGAGATCAGATGGTCGGAGGGCGGAGGACCACGGTTTGCTTCCTATAAAGGCCTTTTTTCTTAGGAGGGAACGATGAGCTTTGCCTTCCTTCCAAACCCTAAATCCGAAAGAAAACACATGTTCCGTCCGTTTGAAGGAAACTGAACGATGGGAGGGAGAGAAATCGAGTGGGCCGAACTGGCCGAGCAATTTCGGAAAGATACTAGCTACCAGGAGTCCCTCATGATGGAACATGAGGTACTCAACACGACCAAAGGGTTCAGGGGGAACCCCCTCTTGATGGTCATCCCGCCTACCGCCGACCTCCGGCCAAACAATCCCCCTGAGGGGGCGGTGTGCATAAACAGGGCGCAAGTGGAGTACGGTTTGATGATGCCGCCGCAACCAGAGTTCAAGGAAGTCTTGAATTCATTCCAGCTTGTGCCAGCACAACTTTCCCCCAACGCCATCGCCTACATGTACTCCTTCCTGAAGCTGCTTCAAGCTAGGGGAATAGCATGGAGCCTGACTTTGTTCAGGAACTTGTTTAGTTGGATGACGGTTCCAGGGTATAGGGGGTGCCTGGCCTTGCGGTCGAGGACGAGGAAAGCGATGTTCTCAGGGGCCAGTAGTTCCCACTTGGACTGGAGGGATTTTTACTTTTTCGTAGGCGGAGATTTGGGGATCCTCTTGATGCCTGGAGTTTGCCCTACCGCGTTCATTGGTGACGCCCAATGGATGGCCGGAACATCCGACCATAGGAACCTGGAAGCTTTGAAAAGGCAGAGCTGGCCCCTGAAAGACTTCCTAAAGCTGGTAAAGAATGATGTGTCCCTGTATGCCAAGTCACAGGGATACACCATCTTCACGGAGGTTGCTCCCCCTCCTGGAGCAGTTCTGATGAGGAGGGCTAGAAAGGGGCAGCCTCCCGCCGTCCAACTCAGCAAACAGGTTGCCGGAGTGGAAGGGGAGGAAGAGGCAGAGGTCCCAGAGCCAGTCTGCGGCGGGATACCCATTGACGTGGTGTCCTCGCCGGACGACTCTGGAGATGATAAGAAAACACTTGCCGAGGTGATGAAAGAAACAGGTAAAGGGAAAGAACCTGCATCACTGGCCAAGCCTAAGGCAATCCCTAAAGGTGCTGTAGGGATTGCCATAGGAGGAAAGGGAGAGGGGAAGGAGGTCAATAAAGGCCAAGGAAATGAGAGGGTGGAGGTGCCTCGTCCAGAAGAGGAAGCAGCGGTCACCTCCTGCCAGGCTTTGATCCCCAGCAAAGCCCTTAGAAAGAGGAGGAGTCCCTCTGACGGGAACAGCCCAGAACCCCCTTCGAAGAAAGGGAAGAGCGCCGAGGAGAGAGGAGATGTCGGTGAGTGGGAGAAGAGCACGGAGCCCCTGCTCTGTATCAATTTCACCGGGGAGTTTGCAGGTGTAGGGACGGGGGTTACCGTGAGTGCGACGAAAGTGGAGAGGAAGATGACCGTCGTCTCACAGCAAACTTCAAGTCAATTCAACCCCGTTCGAGGAGATCTGGGACTAATCCTAGGGGGAGGGCTTGCGACCAGGGATCTGAAAGAGAAGATGCTGCTAACAGGGTCCTCTACGACGGATCTTTATGCCCAGATGGCTAACAGGGTGGCGACAGTAAGGACCCATTCTAACCATTTTCTAGTTAATTCTTTGTAGATGCTGACCTTGCTTCCATTGTAGGTACTCGCCCGTTTGCCCTTAGTTTTGAATAGGGCTCTGAGGGTGGAGGAGCAGATGCTGGATCAGACCGGCCAGTTGCATCGTCATAATGAAGAAATTGAAGCCCTGAAGGTCCAACTGGCGATGGAGTCTTCTCAGCATAGTGCCCTTCAGGAGAAATTCGCGATTTATAAGTCCGCGATGAGTGCGCTGAAGGCTGACAATAATGCTTTGTGGGAGAAGCTGTTCAAGGCTGATGGCGACAAGGAGGCTGCGGTCGCGAGTAGCTCTGTCGCGGCGGTGGAAGCCTACAAAACGAGCTTACCTTATAGGAAGAAACGGTTAGATGGGATCAGACGGGCCTGGGAAGGATTTGCTTCCACTTTGATCCGAGAAGGCAAGGTTATTGCCGCCGATCTTGGAGAAGTGGATCCTTTTCCTTGCATGGCCGCAGATCCAATTTATAAGGAAGGAGGGTTCGACTTGACCGATGATATCATCCAACAGTTTTTTGACCTCTTGGATGGAGTCAGTGAAGGTTAATCTGTTTCCTTATAAAATGATGTAATCCTTCTTGTAATTTTTGAAAAATGAATAAAAAGGAAGTTCGTTTATCACATACCTGTTTATTCTGCTGTGCATGAAATGTATATGTACCTTTTTGTAAGATTTGAGATGTCCAAACTGATTCTGAGAAAAACTTGTAATAGATTTCCTGAATCTTGTAATAGATGGATCCAAATTTGGAACGTGTTGACTGTAATTCTGAAATAAAAGCTTCCTGATATCTTATAAGGAGCTTTTGAACCACATAGTAGTTGAGTTTTGGAACTCCATGAAATCCATATAGGAAGAGGAATATTGTGATAGTCAGGGTGGATCCCGCCCAAAAGGTGTCTTTGATCCGATGCCACAAGGGCTTGAACGCCTGAAACATCTTGTATGATGTTTATACTTGTGACAAGGGTTAACCTTGGGGATCCCCTTTAGTAGAATTATAGACATTCCTTTGTGAACCCGCACAATAGAAAAGTAGTGATAGTAGTGGAGATCCTGCCTAGGGGGAGTTATCTGACCCAATGCCAAACGGACTTGTTCGTCTGAAACGTCATGTATGACGTTTGTTCTTAAGGCAAGGGCTGACCCTCTTGGAATGGCAGTTATCCTAGTGGGAATCGAAGGCACCCTGCTTAGGGGGGACCTGTATCGTGATTCGATATCAAGGATAGCCCTAAGGTTACGGGCAGGCCTTCAGACCTTCCGCTGGCTAGGTGGGCTTATGGAAGGGTCCCAGATGTTTGTAGGAAACCCCGCCTGCCAGGCACTGCTAGGCTTGATGATCACCGTATTAGTGAAGGTTAGAGAGTATCATCGTGCACGAGGTCCGGTGTCTCGAACACGATATTTGAGATTTGAGCATTTAGATCATACCTGAGCGACGCTTAGGTCATTATGAACGTCTCAATACATAGAGGCATAGGGGATATGCGTCCTGGAGTAATACAGAGAAATCCAGATATCCTGAGAATAACATAAAGGTGTCCAGGTGCTTTAGAGAATAATCTTCAAATTTGATGCTTAAAATTCCGCATAATTGAATTTCTGAATGAATCTGTACAGAGCGAAAGACGTATGAGTATTTTGTGATGAGCTGCCCTTGGTTTTCAGGCGAAAAATTTCTTCAGGTCGTCCCTACTCCAACTTCTGGGGATTTGAATGCCCTCAGAAGTCATGAGGTAGTAAGCGTTAGGCCCAGCAACCTCGCGCACGATGTAAGGACCTTCCCAATTAGGCTCAAGCTTGGGAACCCCCAAATTGCTGCCGGCGAGGAGTCGCCGCTTGAGGATTAAATCACCCCTGTTGAAAGTTCTGGGGTTAACCTTCTGATTGTAATATCGTCCTATCCGACGTTTGTGCTCCAAGTGTTTTAGTGCTGCCAGCTCTCTTCTTTGTTCCAGGAGGTCTAGATCGACCCTTCGTGAATC
Organism: Apostasia shenzhenica; assembly: GCA_002786265.1. Lineage (NCBI taxonomy): Eukaryota > Viridiplantae > Streptophyta > Magnoliopsida > Asparagales > Orchidaceae > Apostasia > Apostasia shenzhenica. Next base: position 545,085 of record KZ451896.1, read on the forward strand.
ATCATTCTCATCCGCCCATGCCTGCAAAGCCTCGGGTTCGAAGCTAGCTGCAGCCTCTATTCTGGGGGAGAGGTGCTCTAGCTCAACTGGTATGACAGCGTCCATTCCATATGAGAGGGAGAAAGGGGACTCCTGAGTAACCTTGGAAGGGGCAGTATTGTAAGCCCAGAGAGCTCCTGGTAATTCTTCCAGCCAACAGGCCTTGGCGCCGTCTAGGCGTTTTTTCAAGATATTTAGAATGTTCTTGTTAGCGGCCTCCGCCTGACCATTGGTGTGTGGATGCCAAACAAAAGCATACTTGAGGTTGATTTGGTGCTCTCCGCAGAAATCATGGATCCTCTGATTGGCGAACGGAGTGCCATTATCTGTGATAATTACCATTGGTATGCCATACCTGCAGATGATGTTGGCCCAAAGGAAGTTTTCGACGTTTTGAGCAGTGGGCCGAGTAAGAGGCTTAGCCTCAATCCACTTTGTAAAGTAGTTGACCGCAACTAGTATCCACTTGTAGCCCTTCATGGCCGTAGGCATCGGCCCTAAGAAATCCATCCCACAAATGGCGAAGGGCCAAGATGAGTTGATAGGTTTGAGGTAACCTGCAGGTTGCCATTACATGTCAGCGTAGTACTGGCATTGAGGGCACTTCTCCATAAATACTTGAGCGTTCTTGTGAATGTTGGGCCAGAAGAAATCCTGGCGTAGGATTCGCATAACTAGGCTTCTGTCCCGGGCATGTGTTTCACATTCCCCTTGGTGTACTGCTTTCATAACCTTCGAGGCCTCCTCTGGTTTCAAACATTTGGTGAGAGGCTTGGCGTAGGATCTCCTATAGAGCTCTCTGTCGACGAGGGTGTACTTGGCGCAAATAAGCTTCAACTTCTGTGCCTCCTGTCGGTTGTCCAGTTGCACCCCATTTTTCAGATAGTCTAAGATTTTGTCCATCCAGCAGGGGGGTGATTCTTCAGCAGAAACTTCAGCGCATTCTAAACTAGGCCTTTCGAATACCTGAGTTCGGCGGAGGTCGGGAAGCCCCTCTTCGCAAGTCGATCTGCCACCTGGTTCTCTTCTTGGGGTATGTGCGTCAGGGAGAAATCCTCGAATAGAGAGATTAGGGACTTGGCCAGTTGCAGATATTTCTTTAAAACCTCGTCCTTTGTCTCAAACATATGGTTCACCTGATTGACGACCAACAAGGAATCGCTGAATACTTGTATGCGCCTTATGGCCATGCTGAGTGCAAAGTTCAATCCTGCAATGAGGGGTCGTCTTGAACCGGAGCGTCACAGCCTGATGAAGCACAATCCCCATTGGGCTGGTTAAGAGGATCCCAGCCCCCTGAGATTGCGACCCGGACGCACCATCAACATGAAGTGATCAGAGGTTTGCCAAGGTTTTGGCGGGTGGTGGCTCCGACGTAGAAAACTCAGCGACAAAGTCGGCCAGGGCTTAAGCCTTAATTGCTATCCGTGGGACAAACCTGATGTCGTACTCTCCTAGTTCGATAGACCACTTGAGTAATCTTCCTGAAACCTCGGGAGTATGCAATATCTTTAGGAGCGATTGATCTGTGACAACTTGAATAGTATGGGAATGAAAGTAGGGCCGTAGTTTCCTGGCAGTCGTCAGGAGGGCCAAAACGAGCTTCTCTAGAGTGGGATACCAACTTTTAGTGTCTAGGAGGATGTGACTGGTATAGAAAATGGGATGTTGAGCCCCTTTCTCGCTGTCTAGGAGTACTGCCGAGACCGCAGCGTCAGACACTCCCAAATAAAGAGATAAGACCGTACCCTCCTTTGGCTCTACTAACATCGGGGCCGAGGTTAGGTACTTCTTCAGTTCGGTAAATGCGGCTTCACACCCGCTGTCCCACTGTCCTTTCTTATTGTTACGCAAACACCGAAAGAAAGGGGAACATCGATCGCCGGCTTTTGAGATAAACTTGCCCAAGCTATTGATCCGCCCTGCTAGCTTTTGGATCTCTTTCGCCGTTTTAGGAGAGGGCATGCTTAGAATGGCTGATATCTTATCAGGATTGGCCTCTATCCCTCTGACAGAGACTAGATATCCCAAGAATTTCCCTGAAGCAGCACCGAAGGTACACTTAGCAGAGTTAAGCTTAAAGTTGTACCTTCGGAGAGTGTCGAGCGTTTCCCGGAGATCACCAAGATGTTCTATGTTGGGGATTCCTATATCATACATATATACATATATATATATATATACACACACACACATATATGTATGTATGTATGTATATATCTCATTCCTTGATGTATATTGGCTGTCTCTAATTTTTTAAAAAAAGAGAAAAAAACTACTTAATAAAAAAAATGTTAGGAAGCATGAATACAACACACGGGAACATGGCAATATGACTTGCTTTGTTAATATAGTAATTTTTCAAATTACACGACACAAACATGTAAGACCGGTAAAATAATATAATAACTAATAATAAATACTTATAATTTATTATAGCTTTTGCTTAATACAACTACAGAACAATTAAAAAGCACGGACATGATACAGAGACATAGAGACACCAGCACTCGACACAACATTACATAATATGGTGAGATGTATCAAAATATTCGTTCTATGCTTTCTTGAGAAAATGTTGCCTACAATGTTAGATAAAAACTTTTGCCTCAGAGAAGCAAGCGTTCGCCACGAGGCACTGCAACAACAACAAATCCTCGGAATCCAAAGCAAAATATTCGTGTACGAATGGAAAAACATGCAAACAAAATCATCAAATGCATGCATCTTACTCCAATTTTGCTAGAAAGAAATTGACGAATGCTTATCCTCAGCACAACAAGATGAAATCTGTCTGCAATTCATCAGAACCATGAAATGCAAGCAAAATCAGAGACAAACCAGCCAGATGCCATGAAACTCAGGAGACTGGGAGTAGACCTTCAGAACAAAAAAAAAAAAGAAAAATGTGATAAGAGAAAGCCAATATGGATTATCTGTCCTCCATTACAACTAATAAGAAAAGTTAATGCTTTTTAGTGTGCTAGGACCTAACTGAAAACTGCAAATTTACTTGAAAGCCCAAATAAAGTTTGAAGGTAAAAAAATTAATTCTATTAATGAATCGGATCCGAGTCCAGTCGACTCCAACCCAGATTTGTATCCATGACATCTTGAATCGCATTACACATCAGTTTAGGTCATGAAATATACTTCACACAATCCCACTAAGGAGAGTACGTACGTACGTAGTAAATAAATTAGAATGAAAAAAGAACATAAAGAATTTCTATTTTTATGAAATTGAGTTATTTAATATAAATATCATAGTATTTGTGTGATATATATATTCGAATATCACATATTATTGTTATTATCCAATTAAATATATGTATCATAGTGCTACTAAGATTAATACAATCCTATATAAAAAGAAGGAATAATACAATCCACAATGCATTGAGATTCAAAGAGGGTAAAACCTGAAAAGTTACAGTACAATGTAGCGAGACTCGTTAATGTGTCATTATACAATATGCAAAAATTCACTTTGAATAATTCGTTCAAGCTTGTGTTCGAAAGAATTATTAGTTCATACTGCTTACCTAAATAAATTAGAAAAGGAAGCGAGTTTGAAGTAGATTGTGTTATCAGTGACCTACATCTGACCTACATCTGACCTACATCTGATCTATTATGACCTGACCGACTGACAATATTAAAAAATACTGGGAACCAATTGTGATCAGTAGAAAAAATGGGTAAAAAGATTCATATAAAATGGTTTTATAAAAATGAAACTATAATGTAATTTACCCTTTAGTTTAAGATTACCCTCCCAGCCTGAGGACATGCCGTGACGGTGAGCGGTAGACTCCTCTGACCGCTTCCTCTCCATCGATCCTCTCCTCTCGTTCTCCCCAACCGCGAGCTATCTTTTGTCTCTTCATTTTCGTTGCTCCAATTGACGATGGCCGCCGGCGAGGATGCGAATGAAGCCGCTGGACCATCTTTTCTTGTTAGCTTGACAGGAGAAGAAACCCTGGAAGACTCGTATCGTTCCTCTTTCCAATGCTGCATATGCTTGTAAGTGGCCCGTCAGACTTATCGAGCCCTAACCATTTTTCCCTTTAACTCCTCTCGTCGTTATCACATATATACTTAAGAATATATGTTTAATTCATCAACTGTGATGGGAGCTTTGCCATCACTAGTCTCCATATAGGTTGATATGGGGGTGTTTTATTAATGATTTGTTGTTAAAGGTCTTCGTCTCTCTTGTTTATGAATGCTGTATATACGAGGTTAAAGGATCTGAGCGTTCAAAAGGATAATCGTTGTTTGTATTTGCTATTGCATCATGAACCGAGCTCGAAAGTTTTCTTTTTGATGTGTTCCTTTACGAGAGAGGGGATACTTGGTGCCCATTTCTAATTATCGGAATTATTGACTGAAGCTGCAGCCTATTTCCATATAAAATGGTGAAAATTGTCATCATGTGCGTTGCACCTTTCAAAAATCTCCTATCACATCGCATCAAGTAACTTGGAAATGAGATGGGTCTTCGTATTTAAAATCTCCTTTAGTAGAGATCATGTTTCTCCATACTTGAAATCTCCCTAGTAGAGAGCTTAAGTGTATTGATGCTGACTCTTTGTTAGGTCAAAGTCAATCATGTTTTTATCTCTCTTAAGGGTTTGCAGCTCACACTTATTCTTCACGATCTCTTGTGGCATAGAATTAATCTGGGAAGTAAAAAAAAAAGGGAATTAATCTGGGAAGTAACTTGAATGCATGAACCACAAACCATAGAGCTTGATAACGCATGGAATCCTCTAAATTGATGCTGATCCTTTCAACACATTTTTTAATAGAATGTACAGTGTGTCCCTAGTACAAAGGATCGTTCAATACAGTTTACCACAACAAATTATTAAATGAGCAAGTGTTGGCACGAAAAATTGACCAACTAAGATCAAATGTGTACAACAGAAATGCAATTGAGATAATCATAGAAATAAAATAGAAGTGGCGATTTTTACATGGAGTAGAAGGGGTACAGAAGGTTTAAATCCATTAAGTAAAAGAGGGGGTACAAAAGGGTGTTGTTGGAAAGTGGTAAAAATGAGAAAATGTTACAGAAGAAGTGTCAAGCTTCGGGTTGCCTTTGGAGTCAAGGGAGAGTTCAACAGTCAAAGCCAAAGGAGGCTAGGGAGCAGAATTCCTTGAAGATTTTAAAATGGGATCCTCATTATTCATCCCCCATCCATTTATTTATATCCTGGAGGAGGGGAGTAAAAATGATGTTGCCTGGCATGGGCTGCTATAACTCAAGTTGTCCAATTGAACTTGCATTACATTTTAGAGATTTTGGTGGCTCTGTTAGACCTTTATTAGCACTAGGAATATCTTTTGTAATGAAACGAGTCCAAATAATTTGATGTTGCAAACAGCTATTAACATGTCTAAATCCCCTGGGGTAGATATGTTTGGGTTCCTGTTCAGGGGCTTGTGCAATATGATTCTTCATCAACAAATGCCCTCCCTTTAATTTGGTTCACATATAATTTCATGGGTGTTCGGTTGTTTAATGGCTGAGAAGACCTAATAGTTTCTTAGTTGTCGAAGCTAATAGTTTGAGGATGTTGAAGAATAATTGTTTAAGGCTGATGAGAATTGTGGAAGCCTAATAGTTTAACGCTATTGAACGGAATATTAAAGGCTATTGAATCAAACGGGTAAAGGCTATAAGCCTAACAATGTTGAGGGTGCGGAAGAAAATTTGTTAGAGGTTGTTGAAGCTGAACTATTAGAGGCTATGGAAGCCTAGCAGTGTTGAAGTTGTGGAAGACAAATTGTTAGAGGTTGTTGAAGACAAACTTTTAAGTCTTGTTTGGTTGGAGGATAAAAAAAGATAGTTTGAATAAATTTTTTGACTTTTTTTGAAAGATATGTGTGATGTGAAATCGAGTTGGTTATATTAAAAATTGTATTAAATGTAAAGTAAAGTTGATTGATTTATTGAGAATTGTATTGGATATGAAATAAAGTGATTGTTTAAAGTTAGAATTTGTATAGGATGAGATATAAAATATTTTTTAAAAATAAATTAAAGTTTTTGGCTCTTGCTATTTTAGTTATGATTTTTTTTTTCCGCAAATCAAATAGGGCTTTAGAGGTCATGAAACTCAAACTGTTAGTTGCTGTTGAAGCCAAACTATTATAAGCTATGAAAGCCTAACAGTGTTGAGGTTTTGGAAGCGTAATAGTTTGGTAGTTGAGATGGCCTAACTGTTTGGAGGCTATGGAAGTGGGACAGTTTGAGGCTGTTAAGAGATTGTGGAAGCCTAACAATTTGAGGTTGTCGAAGCCGAATTGTTTGAGGCTATCGAAGCCTAATAATGTTAAGGCTATGCAAGCCAAACTTTTAGAGATTGTTTAGTTGAACTGCTAAAGACAATGCAAATCCTTATAGTGCTGTGGCTGTGGGAAACAAACTGTTAGGGATTGTGGAAGCCAAACTATTAGGGATGCTGGAAGAAAAACTGTAAGGGGTTGTTGAAGTCAAATTGTTATAGGTTATAGAAGATTAGCAATGTTGAGATTGTTGAAGCTTAACAATTTTATAGCTAAGAAGGCTTTACTAATTGGAGGCTATGAAAGCTGAATAGTTCGAGGTTGTGGAAGCCTAACAATTTGAGGATGTCGAAGCTGTTATGGAACCTTAATAGTGTTGAGACAGCCATAACCAAAATGTTAAAGGCCGTAGAAGCATAACATTGTTGAGGTTTTGAAAGCTAATTTAGAGGCAATGAAGCCAAATTGTTTTAAGGCTATAGAAGTCTAAAAGTGTTGAAGCTGTGTAAGTTAAATTGTTGAAGCTGTTGTAGCCAAATTCTTAGGATTGTTGAGACCAACTTGTTATAGGCTTTGGAAGGCTAATAGTGTTGAGGTTGTGGAGGCCTAATAATGTTGAGGCTTGACACTTAAGAGAATTATGCTCTCTAGCTTCCTTTAGCTCTAATTGTTCACTTCGACTCCAAAGGATCGTCGCAGCTTGACACTTTCTATTTTAATCTTTTCTTATTTTGTCCACTTTGTAACAACATCCTTATGTACCCCTTCTTTTATTTGGTGGATGTAAACTGCTGAGTTTAGCATTGTAGTTTTCCTCCAGACACTTGGTTTTCTATGTAAAAATTATCGCCGCTATTTTATTTCTCTAATTATCTTGATCATGTTTTATTTTATTCTTGTTTTATCATGGCTGATTTTTCCACATTAACAATAAGACAGACAAATTCAATCTAAAAGTGAATAGAACAAGACATTGTTTTGATTGCATTATAGGAATATATGTTGTTCCACGTTTATTTGTATATGATGATGAAGTTTTCGTTGTGTGGTTATGTTATAAATCTATTTTGTTTAAAATTTATGACATTTTGTGAAATCATATTTCTAGTGGTTATGTGTATCGTCAACTGCACATTCCTTGATGCTGACCTCTCTGATTTTACAGGGATCTACTCTACAAGCCTGTTGTTTTAGGTAAGTGTATATTAAGGATGAACTGATAGGGTATTTGGTTCAATATTATGTTAATATTATGTCATGCTATCCAGTAAAAATAATTATTTGGTTTGATAACGTGCATAGATAATCTTATAAAAAATTGTAGAATTATCACTCAGAATGTGATATATGTTAGGATATGTAAATAATCTGACGTAATATCAAGATAACATTGAACCAAACATATCAAAGATTATGCATCTTTACTGACCAACTTAACGAAGTTTATTATTGTTACAGCATGTGGTCATATGTCTTGCTTTTGGTGTGTGCATAAAGCTATGCACGGTTTGCGAGCATCCCATTGTGCTGTATGCAGAAAGCCGTATATTCATTTTCCCAGCATCTGCCAGCTGCTTCACTTTCTAATCTTTAAATTAGAACCTTTGGCTTACAAGCGAAGGGAAAGGGAAGTTTTAGGTGATTTGCTTAATTGTGAATATAACATTTCCAGCTATCTTTTTTTGGTCTATCATCCAAAATTCTAGTTTCACAATTAATTGAAAATCCAAATTTTGTCATCTACAAAATTTGTAGTTGTTTTAATTAACTGTTTTATATGTTGCATGAACAAATTACAATGTTTATAAAATGTTGAGGCTGATAAACTATTTTTATTAGCAATGATTATCAGAATGTCATAGTTTCCATTGCTTTTTATGCTTGTCATTGAAGGTCTTTGATTATTCATGCTAAATTTTTACGTCCATGGGCACTTATGATGCAAAATAAAATTTGATATTTATGTTGGGATTTGGCTCACTTACGAAGTTTTTTTTTTTGTGGACGATGTTAAATAAATGTATAATGGATATTTTTTTGGCATAGCCAAACTAATCCTTTATGCTCATGTGTCACTCTACTTCCAATTCATCGAAATTAACATTGGTCACATCATAAATTTCTGCCTCGTGTGTAGAGGAAGAGAGGCAACTTGATGTCTTTTCACCACAGATTGATTCTCTAATCTCTGAGAAGATTTGTACTGGTAAAAGTCAGGCCTCATTTTTCAGTTTCTTTTGTCTCCTTCTACAAATTTTGATTATTCTTTTTCTCTCATCATAAATTCAGATGGGAAAAGGTCAGGTGCTATAAGAAACGTTAAAGATTCCTATGGTTATCTGGAAGATAGCAGGCCTGATTCTTTAAGAGATTTTAGCTTTCGGCAAAATGGCTGGAAATATGAGGTTTTAAAGAATATTTCTCTGGATGACGTTCTCTGTGGTCTGTGCAAGGAATTGTTGTTTCAGCCGATTCTTCTTAATTGTGGCCACGGTGAGGGACTCAGAATTGACATGTATGCTATTTTCCTTTCTCTGCTTACTTAACCGATGTAAGGAGCTCCTTGTTTATTATTTTGGTTCCATGCAGTATTCTGCGAATCATGTTTGGCTGGAGAACGCAGTGAGGGCCTGAAATGCCATGTTTGTGAAATCCTACATCCTGGAGAATTTCCAAACATTTGCTTGGATCTGGAACATTTCTTGGAAGAGCAGTTTCCAAGGGAATATACATCGAGGAAGGAGATAGCGCAACAGACCGGAAAAGTAAGGTATAGATGTAGAGAACCGTCAGCAAGTAAGCTCTTCTTCATGTCATAACTACTAATGCGTTTCATGCTTTTTATATTAATGTTTGGTTATGCATGCTTCATTTGAGGTGAATCTGTTACTTGGGTGCATTTATTTCTGTGAGAACTTTGTTTGAATTGCTAGCTAAAGGCCAATGCCATCCACAGCCTAAATCATGTTAATCCATATTTTTCTTGTTTCACGCTTTCTGGTGCTTGCTTGCACTGATGAGTTCATTCATAGTAATTTATTTTTAGGTTCATGATGATTTATTTGGTGCAAGTTCTTGAATTCCTGATACCTGAAAGGCAGAAGATTTGAAGCTTTGGGCTCTTTTGAAAGTTTTTGGCTTGTCCTTTTGTTGTCTATAGAAAGTTACCTTGAATTTGATTTTATTAGAGCAATCCCCTTCTCAACTGGAAGGAAGCGTGGCTCTTTTCCAGTTGAACGGAGGCATGCCTACTTTTCCAGTTGAACAGAGGCATGACCTTTCCTTTCAAAGTTTTGCAAATTTGACTTTGTCATGACATGCCTAACTTTTCAAGTTGAAAAAGGGACATGACTTTCTTGTAGGTTTATTCGGTTGATCTTCCTTGTACTATTTCATGTCAGCCGGATAGGGGCTGGATGAATAACCCCCCTTCCTAAAACAAGAAATGAAGAGCCTTTAATGTTAGATCATATCTCTAACAAGTATTTAGGACTGCTGTGGCTGATCTGCTATGACAATGTTATGTAGGTGTTTCGACTGAGAAACTGAATGCAAAAGCTTCTATCTGTTTCAAGGAAGGTCGCCTCTCTCTAGATGAAGATTTCTCGAGAGTCCATGTTGGAGTTGGCTGTGATTCATGTGGAGTGAGCTTTGTTCTTTCTCACTTACCGTTATCCCTTATTAATTTTAGCAGTGCTCTGGATCATCAAGTGTGTTACATATCCTTGTATGCAGATGTACCCTATTGTTGGCAAAAGGTACAAATGTAAAGATTGTATAGAAGCTATAGGCTTTGATCTGTGCGAATCGTGCTACAGCACAAGATCTAAGCTTCCAGGCAGATTCAATCAGCAGCATACACCTGATCATCAGTTTGAACTTGATGAGTCTCATATGCTGAGCAGGATTTTCCTGTTTGCATCTCCATCAATGGAAGATCTATCTGAAGACTATGTTTCCGCGGATGATCCAGAACAAAATGACAACATTGTCAGTAACAGTAATGCTAATATCCATGCCAATGATGAAAATGAGAATGAAAACAATCACAGCGACGGCGAAGAGGAAATTAAGTAATGAGAAGAGGATGGATTCCTCCCTCACCTTCTTTCAGGTTGTAGAGATATGGCTTTTAAATTCTTACTGCTGAGTCTACTTGTTTTTAATAATTTTCTACATAGTTACCATCAAAAAAAAAAAAAAAAAATCTGCATAGTTGAAGCGAATGAACTCCTGTACGGTGGTTTACTTTGCTATTGATGATAAAGCTGAACAGTCATGTCTGTATACCATGCTGAATGTTCTTATATTCTTCCTTTCTTTGATTCTTATGTATTATATTTACTTCCATTAATATGAGTTATTGCCATATCTTTCTATCTGTCTATCTATATATGAACAAAGTTTCTTTGTCCTAGGCAAATCATCATCTTAGTAATCTTCTTCTCTAAAGATGACTTTGTCACTACTGCTTATGTTGAATTTCTTTTCTTCGACTATGCTTTGCAAAGAGTTTAATTTATTCTCTTTCATTGTTAGTGAAGATGTACTTCAATGCCTTTCAAATTACTATTTAACTACTGTTTAAAATTCCTGAATTTTTTTAAAGTCTTTTAAGTTCTTTGTCTTCAAGGATACACTCATGTTTTTGTTGATACATGTGACAAAGTATTACACTCCACCAAATGATTTGCGACTTCACTAACATCGAAGTGAACTTTTGCGAATGATTGTTTCTTCTGATGATGTGACATCTTTTAGACGGGTACTCTAGACTGTTTACAATCAAAGTAGTGAATGCACATCTCCAATGTTCCTTATAGAAATGACATAGTTTTGTTTTTTAGGTTTTCCAAGCCTTTCACACTCATGTTGGCTATCCTTATATGCAGTAAGCTTATCGAGTTTTTGTTTCTAGCAACTCCCACTATACGATTTTGTTCAGTTGACTTTGATCGAGTAGTTTTACATTTAGTTTTGTGGTTCTATGGTTATGTCCAAAATTTGAAGTCTTTTAGAATTCATTTTTGTTTGTTGTCATATTAAGCATGTTTATATTCGAGTTCATATATACGAATTTAAAGTATAGATTTATTTGATTTACTGTTAAAATACAACTGCTTGATTTCAAAACTATTTAAACATCAATGAGATTAATTTCATATTAATTTAAATTATTAAATTAATTTATATTAATTTATAACATGAAATTAGATAAAAAAATGATATCTGTGTTTTAAAACTAAATCATTAGTGGGGATTAAAAAACTTATATTTGTCAAACGCACATGGATGGGCTAGTGGACTTTAATCTTTCTGATTATATAAGAGAATGTAAACAAATATAAATATATCGATTTAAATTATTTTGAACTCCTAAAGACTAACTATCAAGAAAAGAATTGGATACCGTTAACACGTGGTTCTAGCGCTGCATTCCTGCCGTACACGTAGTGTCAAGCTGACATTTAGCCTTTGTTTATTTATTAATTCATTTATCCGTGGTCAGACTCTGGTCAAACGTCGGACACGATGTGTCAATCTAGCCTCGTCCACGACGAGCCAGGACCATCCTAGTAACCTCGATGACGATGTTACAAGGCAGTGCCTGTCACAATCAGCTTGGCCCGACCACGCCGATTCCCGTACAAGGCACTTTTTCCGAACAAGCCAATCAAGGATTTGTGTGCTCCAGCTGTCACGAATCCCCAGAAGTAGTACTAATATTAAAAGTTAGCATTCTCCTTTTGCTACTTTTTGGTCCCTCCAGCGGCTGACAAGCGACACGAACTCAGAACTTGTTCACCTTTTTTTTTCCAGAAAACCAGGATAAAGCTGCACCATCCGCTGCCTACAAAAACCCTAGAACAGCTTTCAAGAAAGGGGATTAGATCCAAATTCGAACCCCAGAGGTGAGAACTAGCATGGGCAGAGTACAAGCAACCTCCCGGATTCTCCCATTCTCGTTGTATTAGAGCCCCAACTAAGGAGCTCTCTCTCCCTCTTTCCCTTTCATAAGCTTTGTATTAGCCTTTACGGCTACCTTTTTCTCATTAGTGAAGCTTCCTCGCTGATCGCTCGGTGGACAAAGGGGATTTCCTCCCTGAACCACCTTAAATTATTGTGTGCTCTTTTGGATGCCCCGAACTCTCTCTCTTTCTCTCTTAAGCTTAACTGACAGGCTTATCCTTCTGCGCGCCGCCGTCTTTTAGGACTTCTCTCTCTTTTTGGTGTTCCTTGGGATCCCCTACATCCTACGTCAACATCTTCTGGTATTTTCATTGAGACCTTAAGAAGATGGTGGCTAGGACGCGCAGAACCAACTCTGCTGCTTGCAGTACGCATGCGAGAGAACCTTTCGTTCGGGCACCGGACGACAGAGCTTCGGCCTCTACCTCCCGGCGCCACGCCGAATCTGCTTCCTCCTCCAGGGGTACCCGTGTCTCAGAACTTCAGGGAATGCTCGCGAATCTCATCGACCTGGTCACTGGCCTCACAGCCCAACAGGCCGTGATTCTCAGGCAGACTCAACCAGTGTGCGCAGTACTTCCTCTCCCGCCGGGCGCGGTGGCTCCTGCACCTCTTCCGCCATCCGAGAACCTCTTCCGCCTGTAGCAACAGTCCCTCCTCCAGCCGCTGAGGCTCTTGCTCCTGCGCTTCCTGTCGCAGGAGCCTTCCGTTCAGACGTCTGGCTCTTCTCAACCGCCCAGACACCCCTATCGCCCTCAGGAGGTTCACCAGAACCCACTTCCACCATGTCCGCTACCACAACCTGCTTTCCTACCACCTGCCTTACCGCCTTTCCTTGCCGGAAGAGACCCCCTCTTTCTGAGCATTCAGGCCCCTCATCATAGGCCTGACCCTTTCTTTGGACCGATGGACGACAATGCCCCG
>KZ451896.1:560114-611777 GCA_002786265.1 Apostasia shenzhenica
GAAGCCATGACGCGTCCAGCACCAGAAACACTTCTTCTCTCGGCCGCTTCCTGAAGTCTATGCGGTGGCCGTCAAACAAGGTTGGGTCTGACCTGCCGGACCCAAGCCAGCGCCTCTAGTTGGAGTAGATCACGACAATTATTATGAGTTCCACGGGAATTACGGGCACAGGCTTCACAAGTGCCGAGGCCTCAGGGCTCTGCTTGACAAACTGGCTGATCAGGGCAAGCTCGAGGAATTCATGCAGATGACACCGACCTTCACTACTGCCCAGAAAGGGAAGGCCCCCGAGGTTACTGGGGCTCTTGCTAAAACTCTACCATCTCCGGGCCCCAGCCAACTAGGGCGTCCTTACCCCCTTGCCGCCAGCACGATCAACGCCATCTTTAGCGTGGATCCTGTCGCTGCTCGCCGTCAAGAGATTGAGATCGACGGCATCTCTCAGCAACATTCTTCATCCATTCTGCTTACTTTTTGCCAAGAAGATCTCCCCCAGCAGGGCAATCTACACAACGATCCAATTGTGGTCGTCGCCCGCATAACTGATTTTGATGTTTGACGGGTGCTCCTCGACTCTGGGAGTGCCGCCGACATCCTGTTCGAATCTGCCTTCCTCTAGATGGGCTCAAGGAGGTAAACATCCTCCGTGCTGGAACCACCTTACTCGATTTCTCCGGGGAGAGGGTTCAACCTCTTGATTCATTGCCTTGCCCGTCTCCTTCAGCGATGACGACAGTTACGCCATGAACATGGTGAGCTTCGCTGTCATCAGAGCTTAGTCAGGCTACAATGCCATCCTTGGAAGGACAACACTCAATTTCTTTGGGATGGTGATTTCCATGCCTCACCTCTATGCGAAGTTCCCTACGTCCAGCGGCGTTGTCACCATCAGAGGAGATGCCAGGCAGGCTACCCGGTGTTTCCAGATCGCCGCACAGCTCGTCATCGATCAACTGGATCTCATGGAATCTCAATCAGTTGTACCATAGGAGGGGGTCATCAATGTAATCTGGGGGGGAGACTCTTCTAAAATTGTAAACTTATCCTCGTCCATGAATGATAAGCAGCAGGCGGAGATCACTGCCATGTTTTTTGAGTATATTGATGTCTTCGCATGGTCTCCTGAAGATGTTTTAGGCGTTGACAGGACTGTCTGCGAGCACCATCTGAACATATCTAATATCGCCTCTCTTATAGCACAGAAGAAGAGAGCCAGGACACAATCAAAGAAGAAGTCAACAAACTACTTGGAGCAGGTTACATCAGAGAAGTTCAATACCCCCAATAGCTCACCAATGTCGTCATGGTGAAAAAGGCCAACGAGAAGTGGAGGATGTGCGTAGACTTCTGCACATTGAATCAGGCATGCCCCAAAGACACTTACCCTCTCCCACGCATTGATACGATGGTGGATCGTACCTTCGGATACGAGGTTATGAGTTTTCTGGATGCTTTCTCTGGGTACAATCAGATCCGAATGGCCAAACAAGACAAAGAAAAGACTGCCTTCATCACTGACTTTGACACATACTGCTACAACGTCATGCCTTTTGGTCTCAAGAATGCCGATGCTACTTACTAGCGCATGATCGATGCCGTCTTCAGGAACCAAAGGGGGAGGAATCTTGAAGCATATATCGACGACATCCTAGTCAAAAGCAAAACCTTTGAGGGACACCTCGGCGACCTCAGGGAGACACTTGACACCCTCCGAAGGTTTAACCTCAAACATAATCCTGCCAAGTGCATCTTCGGCGCAGCCTCAGAAAAGTTTTTGGGTTATCTAGTTTCTGCCAAAGGAATAGAGGCCAATCCAGATAAAATTTCGGCGATCCTGAGCATGCCCTCTCCTAAAACGACGAAAGAGATTCAAAAGCTAGCAGGACAGATCAACAGCCTGGGCAAATTCATTTCAAAAGCCGGGGATCGATGTTCGCCATTCTTTCGATGCCTACGCAACAACAAGGGGGGCTAGTGGATGAACGAATGCAAAGCCGCTTTTACGGAGCTGAAGAAGTATCTTATGTCGGCCCTGATATTAGTGGCACCAAAGGAAGGAGTTGTCTTGTCTTTATACTTAGGTGTCTCTAACACCGCGGTCTCAGCGGTTCTCGTGGACGACGATAAGGGGGTACAACATCCGATCTTTTATATTAGCCACATACTTCTAGACGCTGAAGGCCGATACCCCACGTTGGAAAAGCTCGCTCTGGCTCTCCTAGTGACTGCGCAAAATCTACGCCCATATTTTCAGTCCCACACTATCCAGGTTGTCACCGATCAACCACTCCTGAAGATACTGCACACTCCTGAGGTCTCGGGAAGGCTTCTCAAATGGTCCATTGAACTGGGCGAATATGACATCAAGTTTGTCCCATGGGGCCACGGACGACAATCAAGGCGCAGGCGTTGGCAGATTTCGTCGCTGAGCTTTCTACTTCAGAACCACCGCTTGCCAAACATCGGACCGAGCTCTGGTCCCTTCATGTCGATGGTGCATCTGGATCGCAGTCCCAGGGGGCTGGGATTCTCCTGACCAGTCCAATGGGAGCCACCTTGCACCAGGCCGTGACACTTCAGTTCAAGGCTACCAACAATCAAGCGGAATATGAAGTTCTCATTACAGAGCTAAGCTTCGCACTCAGCATGGCTGTGAAGTGCATACAAGTATTAGGTAACTCCTAATTGGTCGTCAACTAGGTGAATCGAGCATTTGAAACAAAGGATGAGGTTCTGAAAAAATATCTACAACAATCTCAGTCCTTATTCTCTCAGTTTGAAGAATTCTCCCTGACACATATTCCCAGAGAAAAAATCCAAGTAGCAGATCGACTCGCAAAGGTGGGGCTCCCTGACCTCCGTCGAACTCAAATATTCGAAAGGCCCAATTTCAAGTGGACAGAAATCCACTCTGAGGAGCATCCGGCTTGCCGGATGGACATGATCCTCAATTACCTGAAAGATGAGACGCAACCCGATAACAGGCAAGAGGCGAAGAAACTGAAGCTTGACAGCATTAAATACGTCCTCATCAATGGAGAGCTCTACAGAAGGTCTTATGCCAAGCCCCTCACCAAGTGCTTGAAAACTGAGGAAGCCCATGAAGTCATGGAGGCTGTTCACAAAGGGGAGTGTGGAACTCATGCTCGTGGCCGAACTCATGCTCGTGGAAAAATGCTCTCAATGCCAGTACTACGTTGATATACACAGGTAGCCCGCCGTCTCTCAGAACTTCTCACTCTTTTTGGTGTTCTTTGGGATCCCCTACATCCTACGTCAACATCTTCCTAAAATTTATTCACATACGTGTTCACCACTCCTACTTCAATCATTTTTCGATAACTATTTCTTATATATAAAAATAAATCAACTGAATAAAAATATTCACATATACCTATTTAATGATATATCAAAATAAATTTATTAATTATCTCCTCTTGGACATCTATTTATTGCATATAGAATAATTATAGATAATCTCTATAACAGATTTATAATTGTATTATGATTCATGATTTTAAAAATTATTCAGAAATCATAACGTTCAAAATCATAATAAGTAAATTTAATTATATAAAAAGTTCAAATAAACAGATTTTATTAATATTTAAAAAAATATTTTGTTATCATATATTAGAACATTCAAAGTCTCAAGAAATAAATTTAATTAGATAAAAGATTTAAGTAAACGATTTCTATTGGCATCAAAAAAATATTTTGTTATTATATTAATCAAATTCCCTTTTCGCCCTCCGTCCCTCCGTCCCTCCGTCCCTCCGTCCCTCCGTCCCTCCCTCTGCTTTTCAAAAAAAAAAAAAATTCGCACCCAACCTTACTCTCTCCCAACTAGGGATGCTTATTGGACCGGTTCGATCCAGAACCGGACCAAAACCGGTCCAATAAGAACTGGACTGTTCTAACCGGTTCCGGGTCGCAGAACCGGTCCGGACTGGTTCTGTGTAAGCAGAACCGGTTATCCGGTTCGGTTCATTTATAAAAAATATATATATGGGGGCAAGCGCCTGCGTGTGCGCCGCGCGTGCGCTGCCCCTGCCCCCATAACATCTGCAGCTGGTAGCCATGCTGCAGATATTATAAAAAAAAAAAAATTTAGTTGAACGGTCAAATGACCGTTTTAAATTCTAAAATGATCGTTTTAAAGTCATTTTAGACTTTTTAACATGTATTAAACTTTCTATAAATAGTATAATTTTTGTTATGATAATTCGTACAATTTTCATCAATTTTTTCTCTTCTTTTACTCTGTTAAAAAATCTGCAAACATGTTCTAATGGCTTCCCAACGTCGATTGACGGTTCTTCCGGAATGTTGATCCGAAGTATGTTCCGCAACTCGATCGTCTTCCTGCACTCGGTGAGAATTTTGACGAAACTTCAGAACCTGATCTCGATCTATCTGCGGAACATAATCCTGAGGCAAGTGGAGATGTTGGCACTGGCACTGGCCCGTCAACGCAATCATCAAGTATCTCTAACAAGTCTCGGACGAAACATAATAAGGTATATAATTTTTTTTTTTTACAAATTAAACCGAATAGCAATTCGGAGAGACCTGAATATGTCACTATTTGTAAAATTTGTAAAAATCAATATTCAAACAAACAAGGTGAAACCGGTGGTGGGACCGGTACATTTAAGAAACACCTAGTTAGATTTCATAAATTTGATGAAAAAACTTGTCAACCTACTACTATAGAGCCAACCCAAACACAACTCAATCCACAGAGTGGATCAATGCCGTGGGCTTTTAGAAATGATAAAGCACGTCAAGATTTAGTTCAATTTGTAGTACGAACCGAACAGCCTTTTACTATATGTGAAAAGAGGGATTTTTAGAATATATTATTCAATATTTACAGCCTCAGTATACCCGTATTTCCAGGCATACACTTAAAAAAGATTGTATGTCAATGTACGATGAATATAAAAAATCTCTTATCGAACACCTCAGTAATATTAATTATAGGGTTAGTTTAACATCTAATATTTGGACTAGTATTAGTGACGCGAGTTATTTAGTTGTTACTTGTCATTGGATCGATGAACAGTGGGGAATGCAGAAACGGATATTATCTTTAGATGTATTAGATGAGGCTCATACGGGTTCAACCATTTTTTCTTATATTCGTAATGTTTGTAAAATTTATGGTATAGAAAATAAAATTTTTCCTCGAATAATAATTCTGCAGTTAATTTTTTACAGCAATTTTTAAGGCTTCCTCTTTATGGTTCTTTTCATGTTAGATGTGCATGTCATATAATTAATTTATGTGTTTCTAGTGCTTTTAATTCCCAACATTTAATTATCAAAAAATTTAAGCATGTTGCAAAATGGATTCGTTTAAATTCAAATATTAGGCGTGAATGGAAACGTGTTTGCGTAGGTGCCGAAATAAATTGTGTAAAATTTTCATTACCTGTAGAAACTAGATGGAATTCACTCCATCGTTTGTTCGAATCACTTTTACCGTACGAAAATTTGCTAACTGCTTTTTACAATTCATATACAATAAATCATGATCTTCAATTATATTCTTATGATTGAATTTTTTTAAAAAAAATTTGAATTATTGTTCATTTTTAAGGAGTCTCCTGAAAATTTTTCAGGTTGTTATTATCCAACTTCATCTATTTTTTACCTTATATTTTTCAAATGTTTCAAAAAATTTTAGAGTTTAGATCAGATCCAATTCTGAAAACTTTTGTTGCTAACATGAAATTAAAATTTAGAAAATATTGGGAAAAATTTTCACTTTTATATTCAATAGATGTTATTCTCGATCCTCGTCAAGGAACCGAAGCTATTAAACTTTTTACGCGGAATATTCTGATTTCTTGGGGAGTAATACTGATGTCGAAAAATCATCAGTTTTTACAACTCTCCAAGATTTGTTTTCTCTTTATTACAGTGAGCAGGTTGCGAGCAGGAATGTGGAACATGTGAAAATACAAACAGCAACAAAGAAAAAGCCTGGCATTTTCAATGTTCTTAGGTCAGCGGCAGCAAAAAGATCTGTTGCTACAAATAAAGAAAAAGCAACTGTTTGAGAGCAATCGACAACACAGAATCAAGCCCCTACAAATTTGAACGAGTTGCAATTCTATTTACATCTCGCGGAGAAATTTGATGATGACATGAGCTTGTTGGCATGGTGGAAAAGCTCATCAAAGCAATATCCCATTTTATCTGCATTGGCACAAGATATACTAGCAGCACAAGCTTCAAATGTAGCTTCTGAATCAGCATTTTCCACCACAGGAAGAATAATAGGAGATTACAGAAGTAATTTGTCTCCTGCAACTCTTTGCATGCTTACCTGTCTACAGGATTGGTTTGTTGTTGAGTCATGAAATCAACAACATAATTTCATGGACGAATTTAAGGATAATAGTTCAGAAGAAGAGGAGTACTCGAGGAGAATTCTTTGTAATTACGATGAATAAATTTTTTATGTAAAATATTTGTAAATATTTTTGTTAATGTTAATAAAATTTCTTAGAATTTTTTATGTTAATTTTGTGAGAAATATTACAATATATATATATATTTAAAATATATAAATAAATATATTTTTTAATCAATTTACCCGATTGACCCGATCCGACCCAATTATCTGGATCCGGACCGGACTCGGACCGGATCCAAGGCCACCTAACCTGTTCCGGACCCGGATCCGGAACCGGTTGGAACCGGACCAGACCGGTTCCAGGTACCCGCACCCACAACACTCGCCTTCCCTTCCTCTGCTACAGCCAGCTAGCGCCTCACCGCCGACAGTCCATGTCTGTCCACTGAGGCTTCAAAGGGTTCAAGAAGAGCGTCGTGCTCGATCCCCTCGGCCTCCACCGCTAAGCTCCACCACCCAGAAACATGTCCTAGCGGTCGTTCAGTGCAGCGTCGTCTCCGCAGTCGGCGATGGACTCCTAGGTCCCCTCCGAATCCAGCCTCTTCATCTTCCCTTTCAAGCTCACTGTCAAGACCTACGACACCACCGGCGTCCTCCGCTCCATCCCCATCCTCCACACTGCCTCCCTCGGCCTTCAACCTCGCCAGCGCAAGCACACCCGCAACAGCTTCATCTTCCATCAGCCTCTTCGGCCGGCCTGGGTACAGAGAGAGAGAGAGAGAGAGAGAGAGAGAGACTAGCAGGTGTGGAAAAATGTGTTTACCTCAACCCAAATTCGACCCGATCAATAAATAAATTAAAATATCGCCCAAACAAAATTTTATATACTGATGACTCAAATATGACACAAACCCAATTACCAGCAACTCATGCTCTCAACCGTTTAATAAATGGGATAAAAATTTGTGTTAAGCAAAGGTCTATTTCACATGAATCCCATCATAAGTTGCCACCCATAACTTAAGAGAGGAAAGAGAGTAAGAAAAATTATTATGGCATAACTTAAGAATTAAATCTCCTCCGATGAAGAAGTAGTAGTCTCTCCAGTTCGAATGAGAGCTACTCGCCCCTGGAAACATCGCCTTCCTCGTCTTCAACCGCAAGGCCAAATATCCTCCGTACCCCAGCACTGCCATCCAACTAAACAAACTCCTGAACAGCGTTAAGGTCCACGGTATCTCATGAGCCTGCAGCAACTTCAGGAAGGAGTACACGTAGGCGACGACGTTGGGGGAGAGTTGCGCCGGCACAATCTGGAACGAGTTCAGAATTTCCTTGAACTCCGGTTGTGGCGGCAGCATCAGACTGTACTCCACCTGAGCCTAGTATATGCATACCACTCCTTCAGGGGGACTGTTTGGTCGGAAATCAGCGGAAGGAGGATGACCATCAGGCTAGGATTTCCCCTGAATCCCCTTGTCGTGTTGAGTACTTCGTGCTCCATCAGGAGAGACTCCTGATAGCTAGAGTCCCCCTGGAATTGTTCGGCCAGCTTGGCCCACTCGATCTCTTCTCCCCCCATTGCTAGGTTTCGCGACGGGCGGAGCAAGGGTTTCTTCTTTTTTTCTCTTTTAGGGTTTGAAGATGGGCAAATGATCCAACTTCCCCCCTTTTATGAAAGGCTTTGTGGGGAACAATTGTGACTTTCCATCTTCTGGCTGTCTGATCCTATCGATCAGCGCGTGGACACAATCAGGCCGTTCGTTTCTTCTGACAGGTTCGGAATTCGAAGCAGCGCACGATTATCGAAGCATCTCTTCCAGCATTTCGTCCTAGTGTCGTGCACGATGTTTCAAAACAATAGTGCACACTTTTTTTTCCTTTCAACTATCGTTGTCCGATGTTCCATATGCTCATGCACGACAATAGTTGGTTTCACTTTTTAACTTGGAATTTATCATTGACTTTATACTTTCTTGTACTCATGAATTCTTTTTCTTTTCTGAACTCGTGGTGCCTTCTGCAAACACGAAAGAAAAGACAAAAATGCAAATAGATTTCATCCAGAACAAGTTTTTGAAAGAAAAATACATTTCATTAATGATAAAACTTGTTACAAATTTCATTTCTTTGTTCTCTCACATGCTTCTCTCATGAAATACAGGAAAAACAAAGAAGTTATAAAGCTTCAGAACTTAGACACTTAGTGTAATAGTATCAACCTCAAATATGAGGGAAAGACAAATCTATTACACACCTTACACCAAGGAGCAAATCATTTCTGGCTCCCTGGCTGATCCTACTACTGGACTTCGGGGGGAGCACTCTGGCCGA
Source organism: Apostasia shenzhenica (assembly GCA_002786265.1). Lineage (NCBI taxonomy): Eukaryota > Viridiplantae > Streptophyta > Magnoliopsida > Asparagales > Orchidaceae > Apostasia > Apostasia shenzhenica. The sequence continues at coordinate 568,816 of KZ451896.1, forward strand.
GCCATCGGGCCTCGAGGGGAGTAATTTGGCCCTCTTCGGGACTCCTGCGTAGAGGAGCCAGATGATATCCCCAGCTGACGTAGGAGCCGACTGGAGAAACCTCCTCTGGACCATGGTTCCCAGCATCGAAGAACCTGTCTGGTCCCTTAGGGCCACAGAAAGGAAGAACCGCGGGACTTCTGATGTTCTCCTGATTTAAGATACTTGCATCAACCAGTGTCTGAAGGAGAAGATCAAAGGCTGCCTGACTCTTCACGTGATGGCCTACCGGCGAGGCGCTGATGTCGCTCACCCCCCTTCTCATCGCTTCCTCCAGATCCTCTATGTAGGAATGGCAACGGGGCGGGTTTGGGTCGGGTTTATAAATACCCATACCCGCCCCGCTATATATCATTCATTACCCATACCCGCCCCATACCCGTTTTCGCCCCGCCCCGCCCCGCCCCGCCCCGTTTCCTCACTCAGTTAATGAAAATCGAATTATTTTATTCTATTTGAAACAACAAAAATCGTAACCACATGGTGTTAGTGACATTTTCTATAGAAATCATTCCTTGTATGTAAATATATGTAACAAGATCAGAAATAATAAATAACTTTCATATAAATTCTTCAAATTGTCAATTTTCTTAGCATGAATTTCTATATAAAGCAAGCATGTGACAATTAAAGAGAAAATCAAATATGAGGTAGTTATAAGACCCTTACAGGCAACATGTATCAATTGATTTAAGAGCCAACTGGAAATGTTAACTATCACAAGTAAGAAAAACTTTACAGTAAAGAGTACATGCATTCTCTTTCCAAAGTACTATTTTTATTTAGGTATTAAAATTTAAAATTTTTTAAATTTTTAAATTTATTAAATCGGGTACGGGGCGGGGCGGGTCTATATGATTCATACCCAAACCCGCCCCATTTCATAACGGGGCGGGGCGGGGCGGGTGTTCCGGGTAAAATTTGAGTACCCATACCTGTCCCATTAGGGGCGGGTCGGGGCGGGTTTATCGGGTACGGGTAAAAATTGCCATCCCTACCTCCATGCACCGCCCCCTCCATCCAGCGTTGTTTTCCACCAGGGCGCGTAAGGAGCATATCTCAGACTTCAGCAACTCCTCTCGGCGGCGAGTTTTGAAGGCTGTTTCCTTCGCCCCAGATGTTGCCTCCCTGGCCTTCACAACCTCGCCCCTTAACTAATCTCTTTCCTCTCTCAAAGCCTCATTCTCATCATATAGCCCTTTTATCATTTTCTGAAGGTCTGTGACATGAGCAGAATGGGCTTGACTCACATCCGATAGGCTACAGTGAAACTCCCCTCTTGCAGCCTCACTCTTACCAGCCCACTATGCGTTGCTCAAAGTTAAAGAAGCTAACTTGTCTTCCAGTTTATATAACTTCCTTAGCTCCTCTTTATGATCACCTTGGGAGCGCTTTGTGACCTGCAACAAAGCGCCCTCCAGTTTCTCTATCCGCCGAAGATGACAAGCCTCCCCTTCCTCCTTGCCCTTCAAGGATTTCACCACCTCCAGAACCTGGGAGGTGCTCTCCAGGATCTTCTCCTCTTCTCTCCTTATTTCAAATAATCTCCCCCCCCCAGGTCGCTCCATGTGGACGTAGGGGAACTCCTCCCTGAACCACCTTAAACTTTTGTGTGCTGCTTTGGGTGTTTTTCTCTCTCTCTCTCTCCTTCGAGCCTTAAACTAGCAGGCTTACCTTTCTGCGCGCTACCATCTCTCGGGACTCTATTTCTTCTTCGGTGTTTCTTGGGATCCCATACATCCTACATACAAACTAGCTATTTGAAGGGAGCCCTTATTTAAAAGAGCTAGTCGAATATGAGAGGAGGGGTCTTAGGCGAACAGGGGATGAACAAAGCTGAGTAGGTTTGGAGTTTGCAGCTCGAGGGAGTCTCAACCCTATTCTCACCATAAATAAAGATATTTATAGTGAAAAAGGAAAGTGAGATTTGGTAAGTTGGGTGACTCATTAATGAGGCAAGGGCCAAGCGCTTGGGAAGAGACCTGCTCACGCGGTCTGACAGCCTAGATATTAATGACGGGCACCTCCTTCTTGTTCCCATGGAGTTGTTATATCATAAGGCTATGATATGACAAAAACTTGCTAGCCATTTGTCTATTCAACCAACCCTGATATGTTCAACCGCTAAGCCTTATCCTAGTAAATCCCTCGATCTTGTTCAGGGACCTTGTTCGAGATGTCTATCAAAGGAAGTTAGGCCAAACCCATTCACATGTCACGGCTGAATAATGTAGCAGTTATTTCCCTTAACAATCACAAACAAGATAGCATCCTTAAAAGTTGCATACATTTTATATTCATTAATTTGAATGATATTACGATGATAAAGCACTAGTATTAAAAAGAAGTTATCATTTTAAATATAACTTAATCTAATTAGATATCTACGCAATTTAATTCATAGGATCAAATAGCATAGAAAGTAAATTGACAAATCTTTCCACAGTATGACAAGAGAAAGAGCTTGTGACGAGGGGATTGTTGAAAGAGAGCATGTGCAATTGTAACATTACTTGTTCCCAAAAAGAATGTTTCATGACGCATGTGCATCAATAGTCGAGTAGTCTAAAATCACAATCAGGAATTGCTTCCTTGGATTGGATGATGTGCTAGACAAAGTGCATGGTTTTAGAATTTTTCTAAAATTAACTTGCCGACTAGATATCATCAAATTCAAATAAAGTCTAGTGATGAATGGAAGACTACTTTCGAGATAAAAAAATGGACCATTCATTGTAAAGTTCGTTGTGGTTTACTTCGACAATATCCTAGTGTATAGTCCAAAAACAGGAGGAGCATCTAAGAGCACCTTCACATTATCCCCCGTTATTTTCACTCGGGGATGTCATTGGAAACGCATTTTTTGCATTTATCAACAAAGATGGTGAAGCAAACAAGGATGTGTCCAAAATGTAATCACTGAGAAATGCATATTCAATATGTAAATTCTCCTTAAATTAGTACATAACATCTCTATATAACTTGTTCGCACACCATTGAGAGCCCAAAAAGATTCGACTCATAAGAAGCTTTACTCCATATTTCTCTAGTCTTAAATACAATCTCACACACAGATATTATTTTGCCAAACAACAAAGAGCTACAACTACTAATATTTAGCAATTTATTTAGTTAAATAGAAAAGCTTTTCTAGTACTAATGGATGACAATATATACATACCCATTGGTCATTTGAAGCGAAATGAGCTTCTGATGAGTATCATGACAATAACACATGCCTCAACATTTCCCAGCAATACACAGACAGCGACCCCTGTACAAAAGGGAAATACACAACGAAGCAAATTGATTATTCCATTGCTACTACAACTGGTAATTCCATTTCTAATATTAGAAACAGATCCATCTCTAGCTCTGATAATATCTATCATTAAACTACGCCATACCATAGATGAGCAAGAAATTTGACATAAAGGTTACCATACACCATCTGAATCTAGATATGCAAAACAGATGCTGCCTTAAGCTGCATGCTAAATATCCAGGTATATTAGTGTGCTACATACAACAAATTAAAGAGGTGCAACCACCAAGGAATAGTTTTCCAAGTTAAAACTTTGTATTTCTCCCTCTAAAAGGGTAATAACATATTCTGATTAGCATGATATTGCCTCTTACAGCAGGAAGCATAAAAACATGTGTTAAACAAAAATATAAAAAACCACTTGGACATAGTGTATGTTTTCTTAGGAATAGTAAACGATGAGAATATTATCCAATAACATATGACGAAATCTTAAGCATAAACTTCTCTAGCTGAATGAAAACTAGAGCAGGCACAATATCATACTATCACACCTACATATCAGAAATTAACCAGTAAACTATCAAAGAAAGAACATAATATATAACTCTGCATAACTAGTTTATGGTGGGTAGAGTAGTTCTAATCTAAGATTAAGGCATTCCAACCCTTTTATATCCTTCGACTGGAGGAATGATGAAGCAAAGAAGCCAACTCCACATCACATACACTACATTCAACCCAAAAACGCGCCAAGCTCACTGTTGTTGTGCCTGTCGAGGCTGAGAACCGCCATACACCCCGCTGTACCCATTTGTTCCAGCAGGTGAGCCACCAATCTGACCAACACCATAGCCTGCTCCTTGAGCAGGATCAGTCCACCAAGTATTGGAATAACCCACGCTAGTAGAGCCATCACCATAACCTCCGCTCACAAAACTAGAACCTTTATTAACCTGTTCTCCTGCAGCACCTGTACCACTAACTCGTCCACCAGGTACCCCATAGCCACCCTGATTACCATATGGATCATTGGCCATGCCATACCCACCATATCCATATCCCTGATTTGCATAGCCAGCTGCAGTGACAGGGGAATGGCCAGTCTGCCCAGAAGCAGGTGCACCAGCTCCTCCATACCCTGAATTTGCAGCATAACCAGCAGAGCCTAAAGCAGGTACTTGAGTATTCCATGGACCCCTTGAAGCACCTGGAGGAGCAGCTCCAGGCGCACTTGGATTTCCATAGGTTCCCGGAGTTCCATAGCCACCATATCCTCCATAGACAGCAGCATTGGTTGCAGTACCATAACCATACGCTGCAGTACCATAACCTGATGTGCCATATGGAGAATAACCAGGACCACCACCTGGTGGCTGCATGTACCTGCTGGAGTCAATTCTGCTATCATAAGAATTTGTGTTGCCACTAGAACCACCATAAGACTGATAGCTTCCACCGCCCACAGAACGGTTAGTCATGCTGCTTGGATTTGCATCTTTAGGAAGGGCACGCTTGACCTCAACAGATTTCCCATCCAAATCATGGAATTGTCTTTCCACCACTCGATCAACACAATCCTCTGAATCAAAAGATACGAAGCCAAAACCTCTAGGCCGCTGAGTGTTCTGATCATACATTACGACAACATCAGTAACAGTACCATAAGCTTCAAAGTATTGGCGGAATTCCATTTCTGAAAGGGTGGAGGGAAGCCCACCCACAAATATCTTTTTTGTCCTAATTTTTCCACCAACACCTCCAGCATTTCTTGCAATGTTGTTGCTCCCAGATCTAACAGCAGCATGTTGTTCCTCTCTTGACATGGCCTTCTTAGCTTCCACCTATATAAGATCATGTTCCAGAGAAAACGATTATGGTGCAGTTTATTTAGTAAAAGAAGAAAGTTTTCGTACTTAACCTTTTGACAGGATTAAAGAACAGAAGAGCCAACCCACCCAAGACCCTCACCAGATCCACCATGCAATTATTTTTGGGTAAATTATGCCCAAGTTTCTAAGTTTAAGGCATATTATCATACAAGTCCACATTTTTTAAATTATAACACTTGGTTCCTTGAGTTTTAATGATTACCTTGAGTGAGCGGGGGTAGGGGACAACCGTAGGCAGAGGGGGATGCCACCCCCCTCCACACACACACACACTCTCTCTCTCTCTACAGAGCCGCCTCCAGAAGCCAAGAAGGCTACCGGTGGCGGGGGACAATCGCTGGGAGAGGGGGCCATTGCCTCCCTCCTTCCTTCTCTCTCTCTCTCTCTCATGCTCTTTATCAAAGCCGCTGCCAACAACCAAGAGGGTTGTCGGGGGCAAAGCGGGACGGTGGACAATCGCATGCGGAGCGGGATGCCGCCCCATTCCACTCTCTCTCTCTCACATGCACTCTCTATCAAAGCTGCTGCCAACGGCCGAGAGGGTTGATAGGGGGAAAGCGAGGGTGGGGGATAACCGCAGGCGAAGCGGGACGCCTCCCCCTCCGCACACGCACACACACCCTCTCTCTCACGCTCTCTCTATCAAAGCCGCTACCAATGGCTGAAAGGGTTGCTGGGGGCAAAGCAGGGGTGGGGGCAACCGCAGGCGGAGCGAGACGCCGCCCCCTCCACTCTCTCTCTCTCTCTCTCTCTCTCTCCCCCATGCTCTCTTTGTCGGAGCCGCCGCCAGCGGCCGATAGGGCTGCCAGTGGTGAAGCGAGGGCGGGGAACAACTACCAATGAAGGGGACCACCGCTCCCCTCCTCTCTCTCTCTCTCTCCGATGGAGGGGGACAACCACCGACAGAGAACACCAGCGCCCTCCCTTCTCTCTCTCTCAATGCCGCTGCCAGCAGCCCTTTCGGCCGCCTCCCCCTTCCCCTCTCTCTTTTTTGTCGCTCTCTCTCTGGCGGGGGTGCCGCCATTAACGGCAGAGCAGAAGCAAGGGACAACCACTTTGCCGCCGCCAACATCCTTGCCAGAGAGAGCGCGATAAAGAAGAGAAAGAGAGAGAGGGAAGGGGGGCAGTGGCCCCCTTCGCTAGTGGTTGTTCCCTGCCCCTGCCCCGCTCTGGCAGCCTTCTCAGCTGCAGGCGGCAACTCCGGCAGAGAGACCACGGGAGAGAGGGGGGAAGAGAGAGAGAGAGAGAGAGAGAGGGCAAAAATCGAAAATTTTAAAAAATTAATAATAAAAAAATTGAAAAAGGATCAATTTGATCATTATATTAAAACTCAGGGACCCAAATGTGAATTTAAAAAACATGGATCTGTGTGATAATATACCTTAAACTCAGAGACCTGGGTGTAATTTACCCATTAGTTTTTATGACCAAAGAATAGGAGTCATGTGGTGGAAAATGGTGGGGGACTTAATGCTTGATAGGAGAGTGCATATGGGGGATAACCGGATAAGTAAATGCCACCACCGAAAGAAGTTAAGAAAAATATAACAAAGATAGGAGCCATGGAATCCTTCAGTGCATCAGAGTTTTATGTTTGGATTCGTTTTCAATAGGGTGTTCAATAGCTTTCTAGTAAAGTAATAAACCAATTCTTCTCATTATCACTCAGCATTCCAAGCAAAAATTTGTGATGCCTAACCGACAGCTGGATTTTTATCATTCACTCCTGGCCATCCGTTTACATTTGATCTACTTGATGCCACATTCATGCAGATTACTGTCCCATTCAGGTTGCTTAGAACTGAAAAGAATGTGGTTTGCTATTTTCATGTAATCTAATTCTCTCTAAATTGAATAAGTTCCTTTAGAAATTGGATATGTAATTGTTCAAAAAATGAAACTATTAGTTCACACTTGAAGATTCACTTTCCAATCAAAAACCTCATGCAAAACTAAACTGGTAACTACCACTTTACATTGATATACAAGTATTATTCAGGAATATGGAATGAAAAAATTGGAGAAAACATTAAAGTGGCTCTAATAAATTGCAAACAAGAACAATTTGGAAGAATGATGCCACTAATGAGCAACTAATAAGTTGTCACAGAACTGTGAATAAGCGAAACACAAGGCTATAATTGAATGTCCTGGATAAAAAATGAAGGATTTTAATGGCAATAACAACAAAATCAACCCAAACTAGTTGGCATTGGCTACATGGATTTCTCTTCTATGTTCAAATCTATTTCAAGCAAAACTCTAAGAGTACATGTAGTTCAACATCATACATAGTGATCATATATCTCCTGCATTTCTAGTCTTTCCCCTCCCTCTCTTTAGCACCATGACTTAACTGTATAAAGGTCTTTATAGGCCAACAAAGCACCTAGTCAAACCAGTTTAAACGTCTCTCCCATCTTATCCCCTATGGGTGCCATGCCAATGGCTCACCAAAACAATGTTTTCATGCAGTACACTCCACTAAACCATTCAGGTATCAACATCATAGCTAAATATTTTAGATATTTTGTCAGTTAACTACCCAACACTCATAACTAATCACAAAACTCATACATTTTAGGCAAAACAAAATACTAGAATGCATCATTGTTATGTGGTTTATGAAGCCCATTATTAGACCAAAGAATTCAACAGCTAACAGTCAACCAAAACCACCACTAGGTTGGTGAGGCAAGTTAATGAAAACTCATTTATTAGCTTGTAATTCTTCTTGATTTTGGTACATATTGCAAGCTTAGGGATCACGTATGGGATTATTGCAAGCTTAATTGAATCCAATTTTATTTGATTTTCTTGCTAATCTAACCCAACAACTTAAGGGTTTTATGCCCTAGAAGCTATACTTGAGAATTATTTTAATTGTTACTAAATTAATGTTCAAAGTTGTATGAAATTTCTATGCTTAATCATGGATAATCCTTGTGTGAAGCTCTGTTTTGGCATCATTTAGCTTAATCCATATACATGGCATGTCAATTTGTGCATTAATTAGGCATTAGAAATTTAATCCTAACCCCCCCCCCCCCCCCAAAAAAAAAAAAAATTTAATCCTAACCCACCCTACATCATAGGTATTTCTAGATCTTCGGTGTTTGAAGCATTATTTAGGAGGCTCTGAAATCAATAATGAAGTAATATGTAGATTCAACATTCTATAGTCAAATATTTACACATTTGCATACAATAGCAGTACAATATATGTTTCCACATAATGCAGATGCATAGAAAATATAGCAATGTCATAATTTTTTGATCACCTAAATAACCTTTTTGGAATATGAGTACAATACCATTCCCTTGTAACACTAATATCACAAGTCTTCTGGACACAAAAAACAAGATAAAAGTCCAATCCAAGTTGTATTATCAAATTTACCAACAATTAGCTGTACTATTGTTAACATGGAAAATTAACAAACATGATCGAACAGACAAGTTTAGATAAAAAACAGAAAATAGAAAACAGAACACGAGATATTTATAGGGAAACCCGAGAATCTAGTAGAAAAAACATGATGCCTATTAGGCAGCTTAGAAGTACGCAAAGGAGTATTACGGATAATATTTCAACTATTAGACAAGAAAAGAGTATTACAGACAATTAAAACTATTAAACAAAAGAATAACTAAGGAAAAGAAGAGAATGTTACAGACAATATTACAACTATTAGGAAGCTAAGGAAAAGAAGAGCTCCACAGCAAATGATAGTAAGGGTTCTTGAGTTCTTGTCTCAATGAGAGCAGGGGATTGGCAGTAGTGACTTTTGATGTTTGATTTCTCCCCTCGATCACCGTAGTCCCTCAAAAGGGAATATTTAATGATTATTCTACGCATAGGTAGCTGCATGTCCATGATCATTTTATCCCTCCTTTTATCCAAATGAATGAAGTGATGGATAAAAAGTTGTCTATAAACTTAATTTTGAAAAAGTAAATGTCACAATATAATATGCTATATCCAGGCAGAGAGTCGGACATGAGGTCAGTGGTTTGAAACGACCCTGGAGAACTAGCCAACCTAACAAACCGAAAAGTGGAAGTCGAATAAGCCTCTTGAATGGGATCTTTTTTGTCATTCTTCCTTGTTCGAATTTTCCTATAACTTGGCACTGTACTTCAAATGTGCACCATGTATAGGGAGAAGATGTGTGACGACTCGGGACCAAAAATGACAGAGAGTGATCGCCAGAATAATGTCCATATGAGTGAATCAAAATCACCCGAACAAGGAGTTACTCCTAGCAAGCTTCTAGTTAGGCACAAGAATGAATCGCCTCGCATCGGAATGAACGGTTAACGAGATCCCGAATGGTAGAGGAGCCTTTTTGAAAAAAACTGTGATGCTAATGATGAAAAACTCCGTAGTCAAGCTTGCTTAAGTTGAAATAGTATTAGATGAAGTACTCTACTCACATAACTCCCTAAAGCCAAAGCAGATAATATCTCTACATTTAAATCACAGGATGTTACAAAATGACACCTGTATATACATGTCAACAACTACATCAAGCTTCCTAATGAGCGTTCGTATGGTTAAGAGGAATTATCCATAAACATAGGGGGCCAATATGTTTCTATTAATCTACACTTGTTAACTAGGAAATAAAAAATTCACTAGCTCTCTAATGCGCACAATGAACTGAGGAAAAGAAAATACCCAATCTACTAGCTCGCCAATTTGCACAATGAACTGAGAATAAGAAAGCAGAAAACCCAATAACGCTTCAATGTGCATAATGAACTCAGAACAATAATGTAACGACTAGATTGCAAACAACAAGGAAAGAATTTACGAAAAAATTCGAGTCAAATACACCTTCCTATGAATCGAAACAAAGTTAAGGAAGAACCAGAAGATCCATTACTTTACACGTCACCAATGAAACCTCTAAGAAATACCTCATCGGAACCACCAAAAATCAATCAACGACAAACTCCGAAGCGGAGATGAATTACTACCGGAAAATATACTAAAAAGAATAAAAAAAAAAACACAAGAACTCTGGGTAAAAGAGCTCTAAGATATGGGAGTCACCGTGCGGCCGTCGATGGAGTGCGAGTCCAGAAGGACTCGATCAACTATGGTAGGATCGGCAAAGACAACAAATCCAAAGCCCCTCGGCTTCCCCGTGGCTTTATCCCTCATCACCACCGTCTGCAGTACTTGTCCATATTTGCCGAAGTAATTATGCAGCTTATCCTCCGTCGTCTCCCACGAGATCCCACCGATGAACAGCTTCCCCTCGTCGAAATCCATCGATCAGCTCTCCTCGTTCAGAGGAAATCGACGGGAGTACGCTAGGGTTTTCGGTGCCAAAGGAACAGGCAGTTCAGAACGTAGAGCGAGCAGAAGAACAAAAAAAAAGCCCCGACGAGTGACAGCTTATGAGAATTGAGAACGCACGCTGTAGATTCGACGCTAATTTTACTCTTTTTTTTTTTTTTGAAAGAAATAATCTTACTCATTTTTAATTAATTATAATTAGCCAAATGACCACCATCCAATGCCCATATCCCCATGGTCGTTCTTTTCCTCCCTATATATCTCATAATTTTATTTTGAAACATAAGAATCTTCGACTTAAATTACTCCTTATTAAAGAAAAATATCTCATTCATTTTCAATCTTAATCCGTTCATTTCGCAATGCTTCGAAGAGCAACTCATCAACAAAAGTGAAAACATGCAAAAAAAAAAAAAACTTTAGAAAAACTTAATGAGCAAATAAATGCGTGTGATCATACCGATCATATAAAATTCTCATTCTAAGACTTCCTCAATTAGCTACTATGAAGTAATTGTTAGATTTTGTGCAAATTAACTGTTGAATTGCTTACATGACCAAATCAGAGACACGAAACGATTTGTGTAAAAGAATCAAATCTCATTGATATGATTACAATTCTAGAAAAGTAAAGTTTTTCAAATGCATGAGATCTTAGAATCAAGAGAAGAAAAAAAATACATTTTTTTTGAAATTATGATCTTGGCCAATTTGTATTAAAAAATTAAAGTACTAAAAAGTAAATTAAGTATTCACACTCTCTTTATAAATATTACAAAATCATTGAGAAAGAACATTCACTAACGTTGCATGCAATTAAAATATTTTTTAAAGTACCTAGTTCAGTTAAATAATTGATGATGCTATTTGACAAAATGTTGACTTTCAGCAAAACAACAAAAAAATGTAGAGTTTTGACAAAATAAATTTTATTAAAAAAATTCATCTATTCAACGAGCTTTTCTTAAAGCTCCGTAGGATCCGCCGGCAAACTGACCCCTCCAATTCCTCAGAGCGGCCAGTATCACCTGAGCCATCCCGGTGAAAGGGTTGCCGGCGGGCAGCTTAATTCAGACGGTAGAGCGGCGTTCCGGCGATGAGGATGATGAGGGCGAGGGCCAGACCAAGGGCGGCAACGTACGCCGTAACCCACGGTCCAGCCTGCGTTGTCTTGAAGATAGATGAGAAAAGTGTTGGCGAGGAAGACGCAGAACACCCACCAGTTGAACGAAGAATGACGTCTTGTGAACTCTTTCCCGGGGTTCGAACTGCTCGGCTTCGTGCCGCCGGTCCCGACGGCGATGATGTAGAGGCCGACGGCCGACGGCCGACGGCGAACGAAGAATGACGTCTGGTGCAGTACGAATCTGCAGTAAGTGAACATTAATGCATTTAAATTACGAAATATTACAAAAAAAAAATTAGTTTTATTTTTTATTTTATTTTGGAGAATTGTGTGAAACAACAAGCAAATACTCCTGTTATTTCACAATTTGTAAATCTCTCTGTAAAATTTTTCATATCAGATTATATATATAAAAAAAAATTATAATCACACTCTTCCAAAGGGGGAGAGATATAATTATAATTTTAAAAAAATTTAATAATAAAAAAATTTAAAAAAATAATTTAATAATTATATTAAAATTCATGAATATCAATATTATAATTTTAAAAATGTAAATTTGTGTATTATTAAGTTTTAAACTCAAAAGCCTGCATGTAATTTACCTAAAAAAAAAACATGGCTTCTTTAATTTTCGCCAAACAGATTCCTTGAAATTAAATTTGGATTTATATCAATTTGTTCCAGAGAAGCATGTTGGATAATTATATTACGATTTCATTCAGGCTTAATATTAAATTAAAAATTTTAGATTCAATTTTAATCTGATAATAAATTTTTTTAATTTATTCTCAATTTAAATTAAATTTAACTTATTTATTATTGATTTAAGTTCGTCAAAATTAATTCAATTTTTGATTAATTTCCAGTTTTTAAGTCAAAATTTTTAATATAATAAATATTTTATTTATTCAGTTGATCCTGTGTCTATTTTAATATAATAATTATAACGGAAATAATTAATTAACAAACAACTGGTATTGTGAAAGAAATTTTAATGTTATTGTTCATTAAATTATTATGAAAAAATTAGTCTACTATAGTAAGTTATATATATATTTTTTTTATTTTTTAATAAATCTAATCGTGACGTTCATATTAGCATGGAATATATCTTCTTTTAAGAATAATAAGATTCGATTTTTAGATTTTTTTTGAATTATAGTCACAAACAATTGAGAATATTTTATTCTATAATTTTAAAAAACATTTATTCTCCTAATTCCTAACGGCCAGCATTTTAATATATAACTTCGTATCCCCAGTCATTATTTATAATAAATTTATATTATTTTAGATACATTCTACCCGCCTCCCCTCTGTCATCCAGATCCTGCGTAATCCATGATAATAATAAAAAAAAGGAACATTTATCTGCATACCACATAAATTTTTTAATATTACATCACATATTTTTTTCACAAAATTTACACTATAGAGTGTGAAGAAAATATGTATGATATAATACATGAAGATTTGTATGACATGTGTGTAAATATTTCAAAAAAACAATCAAATAAATATCAAAATCTTTCTTGACTTTATGTGTTAGCAACTATATTTATGAAAACCAAACGGTAAAATCATTCCTTTGAGATATCAAAGATTTTTACGTAGGTTTTTTTTTTTTTTGAAAAAGTTTTTCATAGGCTTTTTAGAAATTTTGAAGTATCATTGAGCCGAGTTAATCTTTTCAGCACACTGAAAAGATTAATCCCGAGCTGAGAACTATTACAATTTACAAGTGAATCTACACTCACATGCCAGAGTTAGTTCAAAAATCACATGATGGTCAACTATACTATCTAGAGCCCTGTTTGGCGTGAAGACCAATACAGGACCAAAATGATACTAATTTAAAAAATAATAATAATAATAATAATAAATAAATTTTTTACATCATTCTACACAAATTCAAATATAAAAAATATTATTTTACTTTACATATTCAACAATTTAAAATAAAAATATCAATTTTATTTCATATTTTAGACCAAAATATTCAAATCGAGTATTTTGATCTAAGATGTGAAATAAAATTTATATTTTTATTAAAAATTATTGAGTATGTGAAGTAAAATATTATTTTTATATTAAAATTTGTATACAATAATTAAAATAATTTATTTATAATTATTATTGTTATTTTTTAAACTAATACTATTTTGATCCTGTTTTGGTCCTCGCGCCAAACAGTGCCTAAGATATGGATTCTAATTCTCCAGTTTCTTCGAAGAAGGAAGGCCTAAAGCATATCCATTTTCTGTTTTCTGTAATTTTTAGTTTACGAGATTTTGATCCATCTAACTCTGTTGATGATAAGATTCATTATTTATTTTTATACTAGTCGAATTTACAACATGTGTAACAAGCTCAAATCTTCGACAAAAGTTGTTGGTCAACCAATAAAATCAAAAATGTGTTGGTGTATAAAGCTCAACAAATTTGGCAGTACATATTTACTGTTCATGAGTAGGGTTGTAAATGAACCGAACATTCGATGAGTAACTCGATGCTCAGTTCGATAAGCAGTGCTCGTTTTAGTTCGGTTCATCGAGATAAATGAATAAGCTTTAACATACTTTTAAAAGCTCGAACGCTAAATGAGCGAGTCTACATATACTAACACTTGATTTGTTAATATCCGTGAATTGTTCATATAAGCTCATAAACATTCTAGAATAAAAGGCTCAATACATGACTCTTTCTAAGCTCAATTAGTAGACTACTTAGAGCTGATTCAAATAAACGTCACAAACTTATATGCATTTTTGTATTTCTATACAACAAACTGATATAAGTGCGAAAAACTCGACATTTTCATGTACGAATAGTAGAATACAAAACTCCTAGCATTTTCCAAATTCCTAAATCATTTCTTATAGGTCTCGGGAAATACAAGATGCAGATTTGTGCATATTTTTACTATCCTTAACGTTGCTATTTCATATAGGAATACAAGGTATACGATAGTATATTTTCTAATGCAAGTATTTATATAGGAAGTCAATGGAGATGATATGATTTGTGCAAAAATGTACAGAATTTGAAGTAGGGAATTCTCCCATTTTATATATAAATTTTTGTTGGAAATCTAGTTGGATTAATGAAATGTACAGAAGAATTTCGTGTGCTAGTAAAGACCTTGTATTGCTGAACAGCATCTCAAAAAGAAGCCGCAAAAGTTCTTCAAACTATTTTCATCTTCACTTTTGAGTCTCGATGTTCTTATAGATCATGGAAGAGCCTCCTGATCTGTTCCACAGTAGCTGGTAACAGCGTGACAGGGCACCGCTTGTACTGCATAGGAGAAAAGAAAAGAATACAATAAAATAATAGTTCTTCATAAGTTCATCAGCAGACATTAGAATAGTATATAAGGTTCATGAGGTAAATCTCACCTGTGAGACATACTTAAATATACAAGAATAACAAAAGACAAAGCCGGAAACAGACACCACTGATGGGTTCACCCGTTTCTGGAAGCAGAGGGGACACAGAGTTCTGTCTGGAGGCAACGGAATTCCATCTTCAGCAACCTGCTAATTTGTATTTTCGAGTGTTTCAGATTGTGATTAAAAAAAAAAAATCAAATATCATCTATGCTAAAACATTGGTTCAGAATGCCAGAAGTATGGAGGATTCAAACTAGCATCAAGGTTAGCAGATTTTTCCAAGAGTGTTATCCATGAAATAAGAACGAAAGCTTTAAGGTTGGTTGTAATCTGTCATTATCCCAACATTATCAATTCTATCATCAATCTATGTTGCAACTATCAAAAACTGATATTATAAGATATTATGATGCACATAGCTTCTCTAACTCCAATGTTTAATTGATGTGTACTGCAAATTGAATGAGAATAGGAAGAAGATTAAAAAAATAAAGGAGAAAAGGAAGAAGCAGAAGAGACTCGAAGTAGGAGGAAGAAGAGAACAGGGACAATTTCAAATAGTCCCCATCATCAGTGGATTCTTAAGACAAATTGTTTTGTTTAACAAACATTGCCTAATGAACTACTGCCGTTTTAGGTTAATGCCTAGTCATTGCTAGCAATGCTTGGAACTCTAACCAACTATCAGAGAATATATTTGGCTAGCAACAGAGAACACATGGAACACATCAGGAAGAGAGGGAGAGGAGGTGGGAAGGGTGGAGAGGAAAAGACTGCAGAATTTATTGAGCTGTATAATTAGATTGACTACCATTGAGATTAGCTAAGTATAATTTTAAATAAAATTTTAGATTGTTTCATCATAAGTTTGTACCTTCGGAGGAGGGGGTGGGGGAGGTGGCGGATAAACAGTTGGAGCTGACATTCTCTCCTCAGCAGATTGATACCACCACTCCATCATCTGTATAAGAAGCAATGAACAAGATGAACGAATGATTGATAAATGAGAAATCTGTGACAAATAAAAATTAATAAACAAATGAATGAATGACGATGTGCAACAAAGAACACGAGCATTCTACAAGTAAATATCACTCAAAGTTCAACCAAAGAAATTTGCGAGTTGTCCAGGCATAATACATGCAAGAAAACTTGCATGCCCTTGAAAACATTATGATTCATGTCAGCAAGAGTATTATTCCAACAATTAAGATAAGCTAATGAACATGCAGAATATTTATCCCTAAGCATCACAATTCCCCCACTCCACTTGGAAATTGTAGTGGTGTGGTTCGAACCTGAAATCTCTTAGTACTCAAGTAAGCTCATTCCTCACTAAGCAAGGAGAGCAATAACAACTTGCAGATACACTTGCTCTCAAAATACAAAGCGTAACTCCCCATTTGTAAGGGCTAAATCAGCTAAGCCTTTCACAATCACACACGTACACAAAAAGTATACTCAATACTCAAAACACACTGGAATGCAAGGCCAGATAAGATAACTAACTATAAGCTTGTCTGCGTATGGTGTAATGATGTTGATCCAAATGATCTCGAAAATGAGCGGACCCTAATAATCACAAATTAGAATTTAATGATTTTATTATTAAAGGGGGTGAAAATTTAGGCCATGTTTGGCACGAGGACCAAAATAGTACTAGTTCAAAAAACAATAATAATAATAATAATAATAATAAATAACTTTTTTTAATCATTCTACACAAATTCTAATATAAAAAATATAATTTATTTCACATCCTAAACCAAAATACTTGAATAAAATAATATTTTTTATATTAGAATTTATGTAGAATAATTAAAAAAATTAATTAATTATTATTATTATTATTGTTTTTTAAACTAGCACCATTTTGATCCTCACGCCAAACAGGGCCTTATTGAGTTTTAAATATAATTGAGGGATTTAACATTCATTTTAGGAGATATCTTTATTTGGGTTACGAGAATTAGTGAGATCAGTTGGTATCTTAATAATATCCTTCTCATTTTATTTTGCATTTATTTCTCTAGTCAAGTTGGCTGTAACTCCACAAATTGCCATAGAATTATAAAATTAGTAGAATGGACAAAATTATTTTCTAGTTTTTTCCCCTTTCGTCTTTACTTGTCCCATTATAGTATTTTTCCCTATCCCCTCACACGTAAACATTACGGAGAAAATATGACCAACTAACCTTGAAGAAAAAGACAGCAGCAATCAGGCCAGTTTGAGCATAGTCCAGCGTTGTATATACACAGCTAAGTAGTAATCTCTGCACTGTCTACAAGATAAAGCATTCCATAAATCAGGAATGTTGTGCACAGTCCATAGAAAACATCAAATACATCTTTCATGCGAAGAGGAGATATGTCACGTATACAGATTTGCTAATATACCTTCAACCAAAGAGGACCACGAAGCCTCTCCAGCTCGCCACTTCTAATTCTTGATATCTTGGATGATGAATCCATCTAAATTAACATTGGTTAGAGCACCAAAAAACAGTTAGGAATGTGCAATCAACATATAGACTAGTACGATGAACACCAAAACACGGAAAAAGAATATCTTGATGTTGTCATTAATAGAAGAACATGATATTTAAAAACCATATAAGACCTACATTTGCACAAACGATGCAATATCTTTAAGAAAGGGCCAGCAGCAAAGAATGACAAAAACAAAACTCAACCTTGTGCGCATAATGTGTACAGCATAACCCTTAAAGCAACAATAACACACTACAAAATATGGCAGAAAATTACGGTTAAGATCAAAATCTTAAAATTAAATCACATATCACATACCAGCTCTTGTCCTGTAGCACGACATACATGAATGCCAAGAGCATGCAGTCCAGGAGCATAGAATCGAGTGGCATCCAGTAGATATAATAGTTGATAAGAAAATGACAGTCCTGCAGGAATTTCATGAATAAAAGCAAATTCAAGCACTATTAAAACCACGTCCGTGCAACTCCGGAGACAACTCACAGTACCAATACTCAGTTCAAGCATGTGCATTTCCCAGCATATATGTTTTGAATATAAATGCAAAAGTCCCGTAGTACATCCTATGATCCTATCAGTATTAAATGATAAATCAAGATATCATGAAAATGGATCGGAGCTTCCAAGGTAGAATACCAATAAGTAGAATACTTTAAGAATGGCATATGAATTGGGTCCTAACAGTTTTCCATCAGATTTCTCACAGGTTACTACCATGATTTCTGAGTGGTCATTATAATTCTTTTCTCATTTAGCCATAACCAATCATCAGTAATGACCATTCAGGCATCGACTGAAACAGCCAGTAAGAAATGAAACAATTTGTAATTTTGAAAATGGAAAAAAAAGAACAAGTAGATAAATAAATATTAAAAGTGACATTGCTAATTTGTTTTTCATTCAGCTCTGTACAAGACAACCGAACGAAGATCTATGTGATTTATTTAATTTGAAAACAAAAACAAAAAATAAAAATAGCAAAAGTACTTGAATGCATTAAAATTGGTATGTAAAAGAAAAATATCAGAATAAGCTGTAGTTTTCTATAGAATCCAAGAATAAGCAGCATAAAAGACATCAATCAATCTTCACATTCCTTCACAAAACAACATATGTCATACCTTCACTGGTTGCATGAATCCAAGGATAGCATACACCTATAGTAGCCATGATTTTCTTCTTGATGCGTGTCAGGTTTGATGCTTCCAGAGTTGAAACTTCAAACCGTGTCTGAGGAGTATCCCCTTGATCAAATAAGTATGGGTCATCCAACCTTGCATCATTATTACCCCAAAGACTCTCCTGAAGCCTTGCTTCCCTTTCTTTATTGTAAATGGAATGTAGCTTGGACTTTAAATATGGCAAGACCACCTATAAAATCAACATATATTGGCTAAAGATTTAGCAAGACAACGAGCTAACACTACTAAATATGTCTAAAATTTTGTTTTCACACATTCAAATTGGATTCAACTTGAATTCAGTAAAACGTATCCACGAGAGATGCACTTGGTACTCTTAGTCATTACAGGCAAGTAACTTTCAGTGGAACTTGATAGTTAAGGAAACGACAGGGATAGAAAAATGTCACCAAAGTTTCACTCTGAAAACATTTAAAGAGGAATCAATGATATTTCATGGACTCGTGTAAATTCAAACTTTAAAATGGAATCTTACTTACATGAAACCCACAACATAATTTATAATACCTGATGCAGGACGGAAAATGAAAAATGATATTTAAATTTATAACCAGCAAAATTAATTAGCAAATTAGTTTTAAATATGCGCAAAATATTTCTAATAAATTATATGATAAATAAAATTCTTAAATCCAGTAAATTAAAAAAATTTTAAAATTAAAATTAAACTAGATCATTTGATAAATAAGAATTTATCAAATTAAATTAGAGCGTCAATTTAAATTTAATAAATTAAATCCGAGGTTTAGGAATTTAGGACAGATGCCTCACACTTAAATCCAACAGTAATTATTACTCAAATAAATATCGGGTCGCACAATTAAAATTAAATGAATAATCCAAGTTAAAAGAATAATTTTATATTGAAATCAAATAATCAGATTAATTTGATTCAAAAAAGAAATTATACCTTAGCCAAATAAATTTTAGTAGATGATAAATTCAAATAGTAGAGATGCAGATAAGGCAAACAGCTCAGGTTGGCGTGCTCGAGTGACACGTTTTTCGGGAGAAATAGCAAGCCGATTAGTGAAGAAAGTGACGAGACGCCTCACACTGGTCGACGAAGCAGCGAGCAACGGAGGTGAGCCCAGGTTAGAGGCGGGAAATGAGGAGGCAGCGGGCGTCGGAGGTGAGCGAGCTTCAGAGGTGGGCGAGTGCGCAAAGTGCTAAAAGAGCTCGGAGATGATCCGAAGAGAGAGAGAGCAATAGATGGAAAAGATTTTTTTGGAAAGTGAATAAGTAGACTAATTTGAAAATTTTCACCAAAAGCTAGCCCTACCCTTTCCTTCACTGGAATATTGACCCCTTAACCTAGATCTAGGTTTTGAGAAAACTCAAACATAACTTCATTTATCAAATAGTACTTTCTATTACAATGCAAGGTGACCTCTTTATATAGAGAGATCCCATGAAAAAATCTAAAAATATAATATTAAATACATGAATTAAAATGTCAAATAAATGAAAACAAATATAGAATTAATTCTATTACAATAAAATAAAATTAGCTCCAAATATGACAAGTCATTAAACCTCTCAAATCTGCTCTAAATCAAATCAAATCTAAATAAAACTAATATGAAAATCTCTAATAGCTCTAATTAATATTAATTTGAATTTTGATTCACCACATGATGTCATTTTGGCCGTCCAATTTAATGCTAATTTATGTCCCCACCAACACCTTTTAAATATTATGTCCCAAAAAGGTGCTTAAAGCATTCTCATTCAAAAGTACGTCTAGCATAAAAGATGCATATTTGGCATGGAGAACAGGTAGGTGGTTACATTTTTCACAAATAGATTGTAACATACATATACTAGGACAAAATCCATTCAAAGGTTAAAGATTTTGAGCTAAAGGAAAAGAAAATGGACTAAAGTAAATGGAAAATCATTTGGTAATTAACATCCCACAGTTGAAGAAATGCCATGTGAAAAACCAGAAGGAACGAATTGAAGCGCATTCCTTTTAAACTTCTGCAACAAAAAGGTAACAACAGAAAGAGAAAAAAATTATACCAGAAATACCACAGAGAGAACTTTTTGGCGCTTCCTTAAGCTAGAAATATGGAGCTTACTATTTGACTCCACATCGGAAGTACTTCTACTTGCTGAAGCCTTAATAGACCTCCTTCGTAGACCGTATAGTGATTCCGAGAAAGATGCATCTGCTTATTGTGCATATACAGGTAACATCACAGGTTAAAAAAAAAGCTAAAAGGAATTAAATTCTAGGAATAAAACAAATATCAGATTAAACAAACATGATGGTATATATAATACCCTATTATCCTTCTAGAAAAAGCTCACCCTAAAGTATTTCACTAAGCCACAAGATATATAGACAACTATACATAATCAGAATATCTTGCAAATAATACATCAACGCCCACAAACTTCTGGCATTTTCCTAATTCATATACTAGATATGAAAAGTGTAATCAAATACAACTGAGATTTTTGTATGTGAAAACGATTTTGTATAATTCTTTCAATATAACCGGTTCATTGAATCTTGAAATTTAATGAGTGCATACTACCATTTGAAAGTTGATTAATATTTTTAAGTACAAGTAAAGTAAGGATCATTATGATTACACTTTATAGATAACCTATGAAGCACCGATACTTTATGAAACATAACGCATCCGTATTGTATCCGTATCAGATATCGATATTCTCCAACACTTCACCGACACATATCCGATACGTCACGTGGCGTATCATTTTTTTATTTTTTAAAAATTTGATGCTTCCCTGATACTTTTTCGATACTTATCTGATACTTCCTGATCTTCTAATTAGAGAAAAAAATATTAAAACAGTTGGTTCGGCCCACACGATAAAGAATAAGAAAATATCTCATATATAAAGAACAATTTATAAATAAATTTGAACGTTAAAATTGAGAGAGATATACTGGGCTACGCAATTGAGATCATAAAAAGTTTCGCACGCTAGTATTTCGACAATGAAAAAAGATCTAGTATTCGCAAGCAGCGTGTCACCTACTTTGGCTAATCTTTTTTGTAATCTTATAAATATTAGTGATTTTTCTACTTTTTCTACCTCAAACAATATTATTTTTGCTTATATTGATGTCTATCATATTTTTTTTTACTTTAATCAAGCTCATATGCAAAAAGCATAAGACTGTGATCTTTTTATTTTATCTATTTATTTAGTCAGAGACTTGAAATGAGAACATATCAATATATTTTAATTTATATCACAGCATCTGTATTATTAATTATATCTTGTTTGTATTAAACTAATTAATTTGAATCAAATTTAAATTGAAAATGAAACTAATCTACTGATATATATTTAAATTCTTATTTCATATAAATAATTTGATAGGTTAGAAAGAAATTAAACAAATTTTATGATATTCTTTTAAATTTAAATTTTTTTAAAATTTAGTAGTTAAAAGATATTTTTTAAGTTAAATTATCTATAATATTGCTTTAAGTGATATAAAAAATATTTGAAAAAAAATATAGTAAATTTGAAAAAAATTTAAAAAATATTTTTGAAATTGTATAAATTATTCTCATCTACTATAAAATTTTACCTTAAATATGAGAATATTATACACACGTATATAACAGTCGTATCCTGACGTATCTGTATCCTATTTTTTTAAGTCTGTTGTATCGCCGTATCCGTATCGTATTGTATCCGTATCGCCGTATCATACTCGTGCTTCATAGTAGATAACATTGTTAATTGTGATAGAAAATGGAACTAAGCAACTACAAGTAAGTAATTTCATACACTGTATCTACAATCCATAAGGACATGAAGCTTCTTTTCATTGATCATGCCAACAATATCAGATTCACAGATTTACAAAATATCTAGCATATCACTTCATATATACCAACTAGCATCTCACCAATGTTTGCACATAAATAGAATCGCTTAGCAAGAAACAGAATGATGAGCTACAAAAATGTAAACCTAAAGGGCAGGTCGTTCATCTTGGCTCTACAATCGTATCATTTACGAGAAGATCACTACAGTAGGTTATTTGAATATAATCTATACCAGTAAAGGAAAAGGTTTTGCAGACCCATGCTTCATGGTGTTTTAGAGACAGAAATAGAAGCCAGAAGGTAGTACCTGTAGTTCTTAAGCTGTGAGTTTCGAGAACCATCATCAACAAGGTAAAGAACTCATCCTCATAATCTAAAACCTTGTGGAGGAACGGTCTCCTTAAGGCCAGAACCTGCAACCCACAATGAGTAAGACAAAGAAGTTCATAACAGCAGGAAGAAATCAAGCTTAAATGAGATGCATCATTACCAAAAGACTTGAATCGGCCATAAATAATTAACATTTCTAAACCTGAGCTTTCCTTCGATCAAGATAAATTAACCTAAACTAAAGCGAAATGTTGCGGAGCCCACCACGGTGAAAGCATAAATCTGGCAGGAAAGAAGAGCATGAAGGACAAGTTGAAACAATTACGCCAAAGGAGTAGCTGAGAGCGGCTCTAAGGCTGGCCGGAAGCTGCTGCGCTGCCGCCATCTCGAAGAAGGTCGGCCGCGTTCCCTGCCCTCCAACCTGGAACAGCATCACTTCTCAAGAATTATTTTTTCGAATCCAGGTGAAGCGAAAAAGATGCCTCTTTTCCCCTAGGGTTTTCAAGGTTTTCCGTTGCTAATTGCAACTAGCAGACGTAATTCCCCCCCGTCTTACTTATATTTATCTTCTAATTTTTTATATTTAAAAAAAATAATTATCTCTGACTTTAACACGCATAAATTCACATTTTTCTTTAAAAGTATAACATCAAGTCTATAAATTTTAATAAATAATGAAATAGTTTTTTTATTTTATCATTAATTTTTTTTTAAAATTACCGTCAAATTAATATAATTTAAATTAATTTTCAAGCGCTATAATATGCGCTAATCCGTTTAACGTAAGCTATTCTTTTATACATCTGTAACAAACTATATTTTATACTTATATTTTTAAAGATATTATATCAAGAGAGATTTACATATAAAACACTAAATTCATTACAAATTACACATTTTATCATCTTTTAGTAAATATTACACATCACACTCTTTTAACAATAGAAATGTAAAACCCATAAGCAGAATATGATATGTGTAATATTTACTAAAAGATGATGAAACATGCAATTTATGATGAATTCAGTATTCTGTACGTAAATCCCCCTTATATCAAACAAATATCATCAAAGATCTCTGTTTAAAAATTAGCACCCAACCTTAATATGGCCTCCATGAATTTTGCCCATGAAATAAATTGGGTTAAATAAAAGGGATTATTTCCTATTATTTTAAAAAGCCTATATTTTAATAAATAATTATTTAGAATCTTATATAATACATGTAAATAACTTAAATATACATAAATACTGCAAGTCAATCATCATTTTATGAACTAACTTGTTATGATATAAACTTGAAAGTCACAATATGATTATTAATTTTTGAAATCAATAGGCATAAATAGCAAATAAAATTATAATACTAATTGAAATTTATAAAAGGTCTGAACTTAATATTAAAAATTTGAGAAATAAACAATCAAGTCAAACTTTCGAAGATTTGAAATAATAGGGCTCTCCTAAAACTCAAGTTTCACTAAGCAATCATGGCCAAGAACAGCACACTTCACCATGATGAACACTTTTTACTGGCATTCTCGCAATTTTTATTCCACTAAACATATAATAGAGAAATAAATCAAAAGATATAAGTAAAAACAACGAATGTTTTTTTATGAAAAAAACAACCAATGTTTGTTCACTACCAATTATTTTCAGTTGCAATTGAACCTGTACTGAAAGAAGTCGAAAGATCATACATACAGAACAGAGCATTAAAAATCTCGATGAACCCTCGAGGGCACATGCATCACAATACTGAAAAGGCTTAAAATTCTAGCAATGAAAACAAAAATGAATATAAATTTTCCAGCAACAAAGAGTCCCTGAAATCAGCCTTTAATGAATCTTGAAGGATTGCAAGCCAGCTCAATTGTATAGACTTGAATCTTATAGGTTCAAATTCATCCCAAAACTAATGTCTGTTTTTTCCCTTCAAAGAATAGAAAAAACTTGATTTAAGTTGAAAAATCTTCATAAGAAAGAAATTATGTACTATTCAGAGATTAATTTAATGAACTCCTCGATTATAAGTATCTTTGTTACATCATAGAATTTACCATAATACTTACTAATTTGCCGTCTGTCCCGACAGAACTTGCTTCCACAATGACATTTGAAGGCTTCTATGGGGTGTGTCTTATCGTTAAAGTCAATTTGATAATCCTGAAAGGGGAAGCATCACTAAGAGAAATACTACCACCAAGTACTCAGTGAAGCACATCAGAAGAACCACTCCACTTTTGACATCAATTCATTCAATAAGAAAAATTCAACATGAATGCTTGCAAGTTCTCCTATAGAATACAATTCAACTCAAGTATGCAAGATTTGAAGCTTCTAAACTGGGCTTAATATTGGAACTCGAGCATAAATTTCCATTCTATAAACAAAATCGTAGAGATAAATCAAGCCAACATTTGAGATATATATTAGCATCAGCCAACGAAACTGTGCTCACCCAAGTTAGTTCCTCGAAAGCCTCCACTTTTCTAACAGTAAAGAAGGCAAGCTGTCGTTTGTGAGAAGGAGAAAGCAAATATTAAGGCCACATCAGAGAGGAAAACGTAAGAAAAGAGTCCATTTTTCCACTCTACATACATGATAGTAGTGGTGGTCTGGGGTTTCTATTTCAACAGGAACCTCGATCAAATTAGCATCAGCACATCTGAAAGTAGTTTGACTTAAAAACTTCTCAAATGATCTCATACGAATAAGACAGTAATATACATTAAAAAGGATTAAAATGTCACATGGAAATTTACCTATGGTTGATGAATCTAGCGACATTCCCATAGAATGTTGCATCTAAGCACAGTGCTTCTTCATCCTTAAGAACTTGTTCAGCTCCCCAATCTGCGTCCAGTAAAACAGGGTATGTATGCCTCATTTTGCCAGTCACATGCAACTGGCGAAAATAAAGCTCTGTGTTTGTAAGGATTTCGCCAACATATTCACATACAAAAGCTCCTCTAGGTAGCTCTTCAAGGGTCCTAACTCCCAAACCCTTCCCGTCTGTAGTCCAAAATACCTAATGCAGGAAAGTCTCTGGAGTCAAGAATCACATTTTAAGAGTCTTGTCAAAATCTGCAAATTTCAATTATTTCTTGAGTCATCATTGCATCAATAGCTTAATCACAACTATTTGGGTTGATTTGGCGATCATTTTTTTGTTAATTATTTCTGTCCCATGCACCTGTGAAGCTTGATGCCTAACATACAACCATTTTGTGTGACTTCCATCCAAGAAACTATTGGCCAACCTATTATTCTTCCTAGTCCTCTTGAATAAAATGTTATCTACTCAATTGCATGCATCTACCACACCGCCAATATGTTCATAACATTTAAATCTACTTGTTGCAATACTTCTCAATATTAGACATTAATCTTATATTCTCCATAATCATTGTTTGTTGAATAGTAATCTCAAAATGAAGTTATCAAACACAAAATCTATGTAGCATTTGCAGAACCTATTAACGTCGTGTTATTGTTAGTGACAATTCATTGGACAAAGGTAAGATCAAACAATTAATAAATCAAAAGAAGAAAGTTTGACCTGCAAATTTCGTGTAATTCCTCGCTGCACCAGACGATTTCCACACGTTCTACTGCATCCACACTTACTCCAACATTCTTTAACGAACTTCCTAATTAGGTGTCCCTTACATGATTTGGGCACAATCCCAATTCCTCCAACAGGGCAATCTTTGCAAAAAAAAAGGTCCTTCTGCTGCCAATGATACTTCATGGAGATGATTGAATCCAAGAACTCTTCTTTCATGAGATTTTCTGAAGTATATGCATACTCTCCTCCTGTCTCTCTCGCACATGCACAGGGAATTGGAGCTGCCAAGCAATCACCAGTACAACCAGAACAGCAATTCTCATCTCCAATTCGAGCTAGTGAAATGTTGACATATGCATTCTGATAAATTATATTTTTCGCTATGTACTGAAATGAAGGCATATTATGATCAGCCCTGAGTCCATTTTTTAGTGAAATTTGAACATTCTCTTCACCTCTAGTAATATCATAGGAATCTAAAACTGCTGCAATCCCCATTTCACTGTTAGCATGCTGGGGTGGCTTAAACAACACTAAACTGAGAGAATTTTTTTCTACATCTCCTGAATTTTTGTTGTTATCGTTCGTGTACTCCCTCTTCCCATTTGCAAGGAGTGCAGTCACTTCAGGAATCATGTCTTGCGAAGCAAATCCTTTCGGTGTAGTCCCCCTGCCCATTTTAAACGAGGCTTAATAATCTTGTATAACATCAGGTATCTATCCTCTACCATTCACCAAGCATCATCATACTTGGCATTTGGAAATTTGGGTGACGTATTGCTGAATTAAATTAAACAATAAGTCTAACTCTAACATACCTTGAAGAGGAAGAAGTTATCTCACTGAACATGGAAGATGGATGTGAAGCGCTTGTATCCACACAGATTGAAGGATTTGTGATATTGCACTTGCTAATGGAAGCAATCTCCTTGTTAGAGTTGTCATGAATTGGCATTTTTTGATGACCTAACCAATGCTAGCAAATTCAAGTAAGAGTATAATCGGGAAATACATTGGTTGAACCAATGCTATAATAGAACAGAGGACCAAATTATACGTTGACTGACCTGATATCAGTTTAAGGAGCACATGTCACATTACTTCTAATAATTTTTCATGGCCATTTTTTTATGTCCATTAGTAATAATTGAATCTACAAAGTGGATCTATGCCATGGTAGTTTAGAAATAATAAGACACATCAAGGTTTAGTTCGATTTGTTATACAAATTGAACAACCTTTTACAATATGTGAAAAGAAAGAATTTTTAGAATATATTATTCAGTATAAACAACTTCAATATAATCGTATTTCTAGACATATACTTAAAAAAAATTACATGTTAATATATTAAGAATATAGAAAACCTCTCGTTCAATACCTCACTAACTTTACTTATACGATTAGTTTAACTTTTGATATTTGTACTAACATAAATCGCGAAATTACCTAGTTGTTACTTATTATTAGATTGATGGACAGTGGAGAATGCAAAAACTTAGGTTTTACTATTTTTACCTACATTCTAAATATTTATAAAATTTATGACATTTAATTCTATAGTTAATTTTTACAGCAATTTTTAAAATCTCTGCTTTACAAATCTCTTTTTTTATGTTAGATGTGTATGCCACATTATAAACTTATGTATTTTTAGTGCTTTTAATTTTAAACATTTGATTGTTAATAAATTTAAGTATGTTGCAGAATGGATTCGCTTGAATTTAAATGTTGACATGAATGGAAACAAATTTGTGTAAGTGTAGGAAAAAATTGTAGAAAATTTCTATTACCTATTGAAATTAGATGTAATTCACTTTATCATTTATTTGAATTATTTTTATTGCATAAAGATTTACTTACTAATTTTTACAATTCATATACAATTAACCATGATTTTCAATTGTGTTCTTATGATTGAATTTTCTTAAAAAAAGTTTTTAAATTATTATTAATTTTTAAGGAGTCTACTGAAAGTTTTTTAGTGTTACTATTATCTAACTTCACCTATTTTTTGCCTTATATTTTTAAAATATTTCGAAATTTTTTAAAGTTTAGGTCAGATCCAATTCTTAAAATTTTTGTTGCTGATAAAAACTGAAATTTAAGAAATATTAAAAGAATTTTACTATTATATTTAATAACTGCTATGCTTGATCCCCGCTAAGGAACTGAAGTTATTGAAAAATTTTACGTAGAATATTCTGATTTCTTAGGGAGTAATAATAATGCTGAAAAAGCATCAGTTTTTTCAACTCTCAAAATTTATTTTCTCTTAATTACAATGAACAGATTGCGAGTAAGAGTATAAGAAGTTTGGAGATACAAGTAGAAACATAGAAGGAGCTTAGCACTTTTAACATTCTTAGGTCGACGGCAACAAAGAGATCTCTTACTTCAGAGAAAGGAAAAGCATCTGTTGGCGAGCAATCCACGACGCAAAGTCAAGTCCCAGTAAATTTGAACAAGTTGTAGTTTTATTTACACCTTGAGGAGAAATTTGATGATGATTGAGCTTATTGAAGTAATGAAAAAGCTCATCAAAATAATACCTCATTCTATCTGCTTTGGCTCGATATATTCTAGCGGCATAGAAATCAACTGTAGCATCTAAATTAGCTTTTTCCATTACAGGAAAAATAATAGAAGAATACAGAAGTAGCTTATCTACTGCGATCTTTTGTATGCTTACTTGTCTATAGAATTGGTTTGCAGTCGAGTCACGAAATTAACAATACAATTTCATAAACAAATTTAAGGATAATAGTTTAGAAGAATAAAAGGAGTACTCCAGAAAAAAAAAAATTAATTACGAAGATTTTTTTTTTTGTAATACAAAATGCTTGTATGAGCTACAATTATTTTAGGGGTAATTCCACTTAAGCCTCTGAGGTTTACTCGACTTGCCACGCAGGTCCATAATTTTGAAAACATACCAGACAGGTCCCTAAAACTTACTGTATATGTCATTGTGGTCCTTAATATTTATAAAAAACTTCCAATAAGGTCCAATTAAACATCTTCCGTTAAACATTCCATTAAATCAAAATTTTAATTAAAAAATCATATTTTTTTAATGTGAAATTACAATTGTACCCCAGCTGGTCCTCGCAAGAGCAGACGCCTTGCGCAGACGTCCGTGCAGGAGGAGGCAGCGCGCGGCCGCCAGCGTTCACGGGTAAACAGCTGCGTGTCGCGCGCTGGTCGCCGCAGCGTGCGGCCCCATGTGCCGGTGACATTGCGGCGACCCGGGGGCGGACTCAGGCGCGCGTGGCCGCCTGCGCGTGGACGCTGGCAGCCGCGCACTGTCGACCCCCGGCGTGGCGGGCAGCCGGAGATCGGAAATATAGAAGGGTAAAAAAGGATTTTTTTTCATAATTTTAACAGCATTTAATAGATACCGTCACATAAGAACCACAATGACCTATACAGTAAGTTTTGGGGACTTGTCTGGCATGTTTTCAAAATTATGGACCTGCATAGCAAGTCGAGTAAACCTCAGGAGCCTAAATAGAATTACCCATTATTTTATTGTAAAATTTTTCATTAATATTAATAACATTTTTTAGAATTTTTTTCTTTTGTTATGTTAATTTTTTTAGAAATATTATTATAAAATATATAGAAATATATATTTTTTTAATTAGTTACACCCGAGTGACCTGACCTGACCTAAATACATGGATTCGGACCGAACTCGGACTAGTTCCAAGTTAAGCCAACCGATTGGACCGAATTGGAACCAGACCGGTCTGGTTCGGTTAGCAGGGTGAAAAAAAAAATTCACCTAGCTGACTTCACCTATTAGGACAAATGCTTGGTAGTTGTCATTATTGTAGATAAAATTGCCCTATCATTACAGGTGCATGAATTTTTATATTCTGTTACAATAAGGACTCATCATATTTTTGAATGCTCTATGTTTTTTAGTCCTGTAACACTAAAAATTCATCTCATAAATTAAATTTAGCCAACCACTGACAATGCAAAAAGGAATCAAATTTTCAAATTAGTTCTCAGACTCAAAATTAGATTGCAAATTAGCTACAACATTGTGATGCCCCAGCCCAAAACAAACCTGACCAGCTGGAGCTCACACAAATATATATATATATATATATATATATATATATATATATATCTCGATAATTAATATCATGAAGTGAGCCGACCAGCTGGAGCTCACACAAATATATATCTCGATAATTAATATCATGAAGTGAGAGTTGAATGTGCGGTAATTTTTTTGGCTTGATATCGGGAGAAATGATGAAGAAATGCAAGGAAAGTAAGGTTGCTATGGAGTGAAAATACAATATCCAACATTGTAAAATCTTACCTTGATATGGCAATGTTACGACTGAGTCTTGCATGTTGTATCCATTAATATTTTCAACCTTGTAGATTAGTTTATCCAATGTCCGATGTACTGGCTGCTTCGCTTTCCTATCTCTTCTTAACGAGCAAATCTCATTTGGTAGTGTTTGAGGTAGTATCTTTATAGTACTATTCTGTAATGAAGCAACACCATTCCTTTCATAACTAGACAAAGGTTGAGCTAATACTATCTCCCCACTTTTCTTTGCAATGAAAGGTTGAGCTACTCCACATTTTATTGACTCCCCTCTTTCTCTTGTCGAGAATCGAAGCTTCTTTTTCTCAGGCTCTGATTTATCAATCATCTGTTCTTCAACACAAACATCTACTCAATGATATGGGAAAATAAATGCAAGTATCACAAATAGAACTAAAGATGGATGTATTAAATTAAAAATATCACTGCAATATCACGTGAAATAAATATATCAAAAAAAATTATAAGAGTATCATATAAAATAGCAATTAGGCCTAATTTGTCATTAAATTTAAAAATATAAAAAAAAATATTAGTAACAAAATTTAGTATTAACGAGATAAGATTATTTGAGATAAATGTGTGGCAAGGGTTTGGAGAATATTAAGGGGCATCTAAATAAATAGCGAATGTACTTAGGTTCTAAGGGTACAAATATAATCGAGAGAAGATGATGTACCTCTAAAGTGATAAAATAACTATTATAGGAATAAGAAGAATAAATTTAGCCTTTAGAGTTTCAGGTTTAGAGGCATTTAAACAAAAACATAGACGATACACTTTGGGATATAGATATATCCAATGCAGAGCATGATGCACTAAAATGATATTTTTAAAGTAACAAAAGGGAATCCAAAAATAACCTAGTTAATGTTCATAAAAAATATTTGAATTAGAGTTAACACCAATTAAGTAAAGCTAATTAGAAAAGAAGGATTCAAAGAAAATCAACTCCAGTACTTAGGATAACAATGTTGATGATGACGATGATGATATTAAAGTATCATTTATTTACTTATTATTGTCCCTTAGCTTTCACCAAAAGATGTTAGCGAGATAGTATCACTTGCCTTATCATCTCTATGTCGAGTAATTTGAGTACAGTCCTTCTGCTGAATTAATAAACAGAGGATAAAAAATTTGTGAAACAATAACACTAGCTCTAAAAACCAATTGTGAAAAGACAAAAGTATCATCTCCTCACATCATCCACCATTTTATTACCACCGCTAAGATGTTTATCCTTGTTCAAACCAGATTCCTGGAAACATCATAACAAGAAAAGATTAAAAATTAAAACTTATCTGAGAAAGGAAACCATAAATCAGCACTTAAGCTCAGAGAAATAGAACAGCAATACCCGTGATTCCAGTGAATCCAGAATAGCATCCGCAAGAACCCTGTAGTTCTCTGCTTCGATATGAGTCCATTTGTTATCGTACACTGTAAGAAGCCTCTTTAGCACAGGCTTTGTTGTCTCCCAGCTAAAGCCCAGGGCGCTCATTGCATTCATAGCAGCAGACACTCGAGGAGGAGGAGGCGCCATCCTAACTCTGGAACAGTATAACCAACTTGAATGAATCCAAAGTTACCACCACTTCCAAAAAATGTCGCTCCTGACAAAGAAAATGCTTTCCAAAAAAACTCAGTATTCTTCCATAAAATATCTTCCAAACACGTTAAAAAAAAAAAAACAAAAGAAAATGCTTTCCATCTTCGCCAATAACATTTTGATGCGAAAGCATCCGCAAACCCTAAACCATTTCGCAGGATGAAAGAAAAGCTTAATAGAAAAGGATGTCAAAAAGGCGCAAAAAGCTCAAACAGTAGAGATCATATCCAGACCTAGAAGCTCTCTCTGGGGCAGCCTGAAACACAGCATTCATTAGGAATCCACGTACGTAGGACCTCGCGAAGAATCCCAAAACCCTAGCAAAATTTGATTCACTCCTCGTTCGCATTCCTCCACAAGCATGCATTCACTGTATATACAACGTCGCTGCAGCGGGGGAACGGAATGGACGGAGGACGCGGACGGCGTGGTTCAAATACCTCCGCGGATCATCTTGTTTAAACTGATCCGAGAATCAGAGCCGTAAATTTGAATCTAACTATGTGCTCTCGTTTCAGAGTAAATTACAATTTGCACCCTCAAATTAGTCTTAGTTTCCATTTTCAAATTTAAAAATGAAAACACGCCTCCCTCCAAAATATTAATTTTGATAAGTTGCATGAGGCCGTGTTTAGTTGAAGAATGCTTTTAGAAATTTTTATATTTTTTGAGATAAAATTATTTTAATGCTTTAATATGAAATAAAATATTTTTATTATTAAAATTGTATTTGATGTAAACTAAAATTTATTTTTTATTAAAGTGTATGTAAGATATGAATAATTTTAGAGTTGTGATTTACGTAAAATATAAAATAAAATTATTTTTTTTAATATTTTTATTTATCAATGATGTGAAATAAATATAAAATATTGGTGAAAATTTTCTTAAAAAATTTGGTAATTTTTTAGCTCCAACTAATTAAATAAATTAGGGAACTATATTTTTGAGGATATATTTGACCAAAATCAAAGTTTTTTTCCAAAATTAAAGTTTATGAGAATGCCAAAGTATTAATTTTCATTTTAAAAGGTGCTAAATGTCAAAATTACCCAATTTAAGGGGTGCAATATGTAATTAACTTCATGTTTTCAAGCTTTTAAATAAGAAAGGCCTTGTTTCCTATAAATTTCAGGTTGTAATACTAATGCCTTTTAACTTCTTTCATAAACAGTGAGTGAGATGACTCCTCTTCCAATATCAACTAAAATGCGCCCTCATCTAGCTACATCAGAAAGCATGTAATTAATTAATTTAAAGAGACGTTTGGTTCATTGTTATCTTGGTATTATATTATGCAATCTAGATGTCATCTTTTAACTAATAATTTTATAATCTAATAGAAGATTATTTATAGATATCATTAAACCAAACAATTATCTTCTCTAAATAACATAACATAACATCAAGATAACATTGAACCAAACGCCCTTTAAGTCCCACTGTACCTCCAGCTTTATCTCTATCGGCTTCTTCTATAAACTAAATAAAGGCAGATGCAAATCCCCAAATCTATCACTTTTAACACCACAGATGTTGAGGATGACTAGCAAAGGCTCTAATATCACTTCCTAGTATTTTGCGAAAAAATGAAGGAAACCTAAGACAACATGCTAAAGAAAAACACCATTTTTTTATGACAATACTTCAATGATGAAAAATACAAGTTTTGATTTTGGATTATCGAGAAGAAAAACTTGTGAAAATATTGTTCTCCTGGGACTTTATATAAACTTGAAGATAGACGCTTATATGGTCTTATGTAGGAAGACTAATAACTAAAGTTGTCATAAGTTGGAAACTGTTGTAGCAAATTTTATCTTTTATTTCTGGTAGTTCATTAAAGAATTATAGAGATCGTTACTTTGAACTATCTTCATAAATGGATAATAAATAGATGCCTTCCCTGTTTTTCTTGTTCTCTCAAAGATTTTTGGAGGCTCAACTTCTCCTATATTGCAGGTCTTCACTATTAAAAAAACTAGCTTCACTGCTGCAGCATCACATTCTGTATTTAGCTTTCTCTGCCCCTTCCCCTTCTATAAGCTGAGAGAAAGGCAATGGTTTCTCCAATTGGATTGCCAAGAATATCCTATATGTCGTTGTCTGGATGAGGACACTTCTCCATTACAACTTAGTAGTGGCTAACATGGCCACTCCCTTGTAATTTTTTAATTTTCACTAAGCTAAAACACATATTTAATTCAACAAGGAAATCTTTTTCTTGATGAATGGATGAAAGAATAACTCCTTGGGCACAAAGATGGTAACTCCCTTATTTTACCAGCTAAATCCAGACTTTTGTCTCAGTTCAACGTAAAAAATGCATTGCATAAAATATAGAAAACCAATTGAGGCATGATCGAGATATCATGTTTATATATATTAATACCAATAGCTTCACGTTATTTGATATTCATCTACTTTATCTCAATATATATTACACATCAGTGCTTGTTCTCGCTGTATGAAACTGTAACAATATGCATATTTTACAATATGAGATGACATTACATAATATAACATATATTATGTAATATAAAGCATGCTTCGGTGCAGAGAAATAGCTAAAATCGCTAGTTTGGGATGAGCTTGTAAGGAGGCTTCACAAAGGCTGGAGAAGGATCATAAGACCCATAATCATTGGTCTTCACTGCAAGAATTCTGGAGTGAGCATGGGAAGCTTGTTCATTGTCTGACTCCTGCCATGCATTAAATTCATTTTTTAGTAAATAATATCAAGTTCTACCATCTAATTATCAATATAAAATTTCATTTCTAACTAAAAATTTCATGAAAAAGCCCTTTTTGATAGATCTTGATCATTCTCCTTTTTCTTTGATTTGCTATCCATATGCAGGAAACAATTAAAGAGATTCAAGAATTTGAGATGAATGGATTTTTTTTTGAGCTGCTCAGGAAAACTAAGGATTCTGTAAAATAAGTTTGATCTTGTACCTTCAACATGCCACCATCTTCAACTTGATCAATGAACTTTCTGTGTGCATCTGCAAATTAAGTGTTTAATGCAAAATAGTTGAGCCTTATTCAGAATAATGGATGAAGTTTTATGTTTTCTTTGATGGGCTACCAAAATTGAAGTTTCATTGTTTCTAAGTTCTTTAGTTTGACTTTTGTTTTCGTGTAGCTATTAACTTTTCCATAAGTTAAATGTGAATATCTATATTACTCTTTAATTCCTCTCTCTCTCTCTCTCTCAAATTATATTATAAACCAAACCAAACCAACCAAATAAATATCGGTTCGGTTTGGTTTGGTTTGGCTAAAACCATATTTTTGGTCTGCAACCCTTTGATCTACAGCGCAAGCCGCGCAAGTTGCGCAACCCTAAATAATCTGAAACTTCTCGGTCGGTCAGATCAGCCTTCTTTCTCGCGAACTCATCTATGAGCGAACCCAAATCGACAAATTGCCAACTGAACCGGCCCAATATAAATACGTGGGTAATTCGGTTAATTCGGTCGGTTTGGTTTCCAAATATGTGAAACCAAACCCAAACCAATTAACCAA
This sequence comes from Apostasia shenzhenica, assembly GCA_002786265.1. Taxonomy (NCBI): domain Eukaryota; kingdom Viridiplantae; phylum Streptophyta; class Magnoliopsida; order Asparagales; family Orchidaceae; genus Apostasia; species Apostasia shenzhenica. The sequence continues at coordinate 604,780 of KZ451896.1, forward strand.
AATATTCAAAATATCAAACCATCATCAAACCGTTAGATTCTAAACCAAACCAAACCGTTAAATTTAAACGGTTCGGTTCTGTTTTTCGGTTTAAACCATAATTTGCACACCCCTAGTCCTGCGTGAGTAGCTGTGAATGATCTGGTGAGCGGGCTAATGCAATAATTTTCCCATAGCAAATCTCCATCCCGACTACTTGAATAGAGAAGTACTTCTATATTTATCTTTTGTCAAAACCTTGAGAGTTGCTTTAAAAGCAAATCACTAAAATGAATTAAAAAAAAAAAAAAATCAACCAATAATATGAGATCAATATTAGGAAAAAGACCCACGTTCAAAGAAACTTAGATCAATAACAGAAAGTTGAAGATCTTTTCATAGCTAATGAGGCTTGACCTGACTCAAAAAAGTATTAAATAATCAAAGTTTGTGTGTAAATTAGCATAGAACTTAATCAATTTCAAATCTGTGATTTTTTAAATGATTCCTCAAGGTTGATATTAGTAGAAAAAACATAAAAGAGTTCCAGTTATAGTACTGAACCTGCAACGGAAACTGAGAGCAGTGTTACTGATATTATGATGAAGACAAGGAAGCTGGGCTTTGGTTCTAGAAAACCCATGGGAGCGTCACTTTGTTTGATGTCTTCTTCCTCTCTTGTGAAGAAAAATTTCTTTGAGCAAAAGACATCTGTTTAAATATATACATACTGCTTAGACCTCAACTAACAGAAGATTCAGTGCATGAGTGATGAGAATAAGATTTGTTTCAATTAATTAAGTGATGGTGCTAAACGCACTAGGGTTTTATCTCCACCTGTAGTTAGAAAGGAGAAGAAGATGAGCACTTTCTCTCTGGCATCTGACTCTGTGGGCAATAGGGTTATTGTTTAATTGAGCCTTTTTCTTTAAAAAAGTCTGCAAATGGTGTCCCTGATGATGATAAATAAATTGATCAATGTATCTTTAATGCAAGAATCAGCTACTGTATGCCATACCACATGAATGCCCGTGAAATAACAATGCTGAGAATATCGAATCATTTATTAACGAACAGCCTCTCCACTGTTCAAGCTTTCACCACTAGGTTTCTGTCAACTGTGTTTAAATCAATTTCATCGACAACTCGAATCAGATCGTGTTATACTTTCACAGTGGATCAATATTGTCACATCAGTTATCCTTATGCATGTCATTTTTCTTTCTTGTCATGGTCAGTGGGAGCTGGTGGTGTCTAAAGAGGAGCCAAAATTAGTTCAAGTAATCGGGTTTAGGTTCGGCTTGATCCGACTCGAAACAACAAATTAAGCATTAGTTTTAAACCTAGCACAAATATTCTGTATCTTAATTTACTAAATTTGATCATAGAGAGACATTTTTCTGAAAATTTGCACCGCATTCATGTCAAAAACGAATCAAACCCGACCCAACATTTACAAGCTGGTGTAATTTAGATAGATTAATTACTTTGTTTCACCATTTAATAATGGAAAGAAGCAGAAAATAGGCTCTCTAAGCAGAATTAAACAGTAACTTGGAGTGTTGAGGTTATTCAATATTGAGAAAAAAGATAAGAAGGAGCAAAAGAGTAGTGAGGAGTTGTAGTGCTCCCAATTATGCCCACGGACAAGGACTTGAGACCAAACTCTCATGAGAGGGAAGTGGAGAATAAAGTGAGATCCACTGCAGGAAGTAAAGGTAGGCCTGAGATATGTGATAATTGCTCAAATTTTAATCTAATTTGAAATCTAATACAACTTTTTAGTGACTAAAAACAGATTTATGCAAATGAAATGAACATAAAGAATATTTCACTTGCATATTAGTTACCCAAATCTTTTTATTTACTGATTTAAGAAAAGAACCTGAAGATTAACAAACACAAAATGAACACTTTGGTGCCATTAGAGATACCGTTAATGCGAAGAAAACTCCATCTCTTTAGCAGTACTCTCTCCGATGATCAATAGCAGTACCGTCGTGACCTACTAACTTGTGAAAATAGATTAAATTTTGAAATCAAGAGACCTAGACCTCTAACTAGGCTCAAATGCAAGCACTAATGTAGCAGGGGAATTAAGTTATTTCTAAATAATGTAATCAGTCAGGGTTGCATTCTTGATCAGGATTATACTAACGGTGTCTATATTCAGAATTAGGTCTATGCTAATCTTATCAAAATCCAACTGTTAATCCTGTATAGTCACAGGCTACACTGAGTTTAGTGGCAGAAAATAATGAAAACATCACAGAATTGTATTATAACGACCAACTAGACGGATATCTCACCAGGTTGCAGTATGTTTAACATAGCAGCTGAATTTTCATATCAAAACTGAGAGAAAGCTATGAATTCCCTTGAACTTTAGCAAATAATTCAAATATAACAACAAAAGAAAAGTTCATCGAAATCAAAACCATGTTGAATTACATAACAGAACAAAAATGGGCAGAAAATTATCTCTGTATGTCTCAACATCTGTTTCTTGCCAATTGAACGCTTTCCATAGAGCAAGTGCTTAGACTTAAGATTCTAAAGATTCTCGTTCGACTCCTCACTGTCAATATCCTTGGCTTTTTCAGCCTCTTCTTGAGATGGATCTACTTCTTGCACGATAACTGACCGAAGTCGAGTCCAATCCCAATGTCAAATAGCTGCCTTTCCATTCTTCCAATGAATTTCCTTTTCTCATCAAACATTCTGATGACGGTTGGGTGACTCTTGGCAATGCTCATCTTATTCTGCGTTCATGGATGAGCAATCTCTTATCCTTTCTTATCTTGTTTAAAGCTTTCAACTCCTAAAGGTGAAAGGTCCTTCCACAAATTTCAAATTCTTCCTGAGTCATGGTTTCAAGTCAAACCATTCTCAAGCTCCTTCAAAAGATTGGGCTAGACTGCAGCTCCACCTTTCTCAGTCTCCAGATCTTTCTCGAGTCGATGTTTCTGCCCCATCTGAGTATCATTGCTCAAGCTACAACTGCCCCATCTGTCTTGACTCATTCTTACCAAAATATAAGAACAGATTTCACTGTTCTTCTTTGCTCGGGAACTTCCAAATCAGCCTGAGGAATACACAGAGGCTGTTCTTTGTTGTCGCAACACTTTGGAATAGCAACATAGAAGAGATTCAAGCGATCATTGATCTTCTAAATTTCATATTTCATCTCCACCCTCTGGTTCAGTAGCCTCTCACAAGCAGCATTCTTAAGAGACATAACACCACCATCAGTCAAGCTGCTCATAGTCAGTAAAACCATGAGCCACAACAGTTTGATAACCTCAGATTTCCTCTACAATACTAACTTCATGTCTTCCTTAGGTAGACCTTCCAGTGGCTGCAAATCAATCATTACAGACGACAATAAGAGGATTATTCATACAAATACTTGTAATCCTGCTGGCAACATAAAAATTGCATGGTAGAAACATATGGTCGGACATCGACATCAGCTCTAGTAATTTTATGTAGAAAGAAGCTCTTTTAGACATTTGGTTCATTGTTTGGTTGGAGGAAAAAAAGATGATACAGAAAAATTTTGTGAAAATTTTTGAAAAATATGTATAATGTGAAAAAAAAAGTGAATTAGTTATATTAAAATTTATATTGAATGTAAAATAAAGTGATTATTTAATATTGAAATTTGTGTAGAATGAGATGTAAAATATAATTTTATTTTTAAAAAAAATAAAATAAGGTTTTTAGTTAGAGAAAATTTTAGCCATGGTTAAAAATTTTCCCAACCAAATGAGGCAAGGGGGGTGCATTTAAGAAAGCTTTTCACCAAGAAAAAAGCATTTTTGATATAACTAAAAGCTAAAAAATGCATTTAGTAAAACAACTTTTTAAAAAATTTCTGATTTTAAAATGCTAAAAAATAGCTATAATCAAAAAGCTAAGAAAAGAAATTTTTCAAAAAGTTGCTTTAGTATTTGCAAATTTAAAGACAAAAATACCCTCAAATATTTTATATAATATCAACTAATAATCTTTGACATTAAATTAGAAAAAATTAATATAATTAATATAATATATGTATTAATTATTCAATAGTTATTTTTTTAATAATGGTTATATATTTCAACATCTATTAATAACATAAAAAATAATTATTATTTACAAATAAATATACATATAATAATGATATTTGAAATTAAAATAAATATTATAAAAAACATACATATAATTATTTTAAAAATAAAAAAATAATATAATATAATTAAATATATTATTAATATAATCATTATTTTAATCAAATATATAACTAATTAAAATCATCTTATACTCAAATTTGGTCACATAGAATGCTCTACTTTTGACAACAGCTTTTACAATATTTTGCCAAATAGAATAAATAGATTTTAAAACAGTACCTTCTTATATAACTATAAAATGCAGCACTTTTTAATAAGCTAAGAGCCACAGGGAACCAAGAAATAGAAAGAGTAACAATAACCCAAGTAAAAACACATTACAAATTATCAAAACAATTACACATCGCGTGAATCTAATTATAAGAAATCTAATAGTAGTCATAATATATTGAATTAGCTTAAAGAAAATCTGTCGTGGACAGAAAGAAGACCAACATTAACATACAAATTCACTTTCGAGCTGTAACATTGATACCCCAAGAAGCCAAAATGGCACACATTTGTCATCATAACAAGAACTGCATCTCCAAAATAACAAGTTAAAAGGGTAGATAATAACACCAAAGTACTGCAAATACTAAATCGGAGTTCACAAACAGAAAAATAATTGAATAGCATCAATTCCACCACAACTATTTACCAATGCCCATAAGTAGCACCATACCAAAAGCTAGATGCAGCCCAAAATAAGCCTTTATTGTATGCATGGCGAAAAGAATCAGTTCTACAAAGACATTTATAAGCGCCTGTACCAAACACAGACATACCTAGCCTTGAAGTGATCACGAGATGGATTAAGCTCCCGCGAGCAAAATGTAAAAACTCAGGAAAAACGCCTCAGAAAGAACAAGACAGGTAACAATTTGAGGGCGGAGCGAGAGTGAGAGAGAGCTCCGGGGCGGAGATGATAAACCCTAGACTGAGCTTATTTCATGATCCAAAAAGAACAAAATAGCCTGCAGGCCTTCAATGCCAATAACACTACTGAATTGCCCCCCTTGACCGTTCATCAGCTCCTCAATGCGAACGGAGAATGGAACCAAGCTGAACTCGACAAATTCTTTGGCTCGGAGTTAGCGTTGAGAATTGGTAGGCTATCGAGGCTCGACAAGGATGAGAGGGACAGCCTAGTTTGGCTTAAATCTGATTCTACCAAATCCCCCACCGCAGCTCTATATAGAGATCTCTTTCGTGGCAGAGAACTCCCACATAGCTGGGTCTGGAAGTTGCGTGCACAGCCCCGCTACGTCACTTTCCTCTGGAGGATTTGTTGTGACGCTATCCCCACTTTCACTTGGCTCAAGCGAAGGCACCTGCGAGAATCTGATAGATGCCCGTGGGGCTGCTCTGCTGAGGAGGCTTCACCGGACAGCCAGAGGACACCCTCCCGACATGACCATGGCCAAGATCGCCAACCTTTTTTGCGCCTTTAAGGCGTACAAGATATCTCATGTATACAGAGCCGCTAATAGAGCGGCAGATTTTGTAGCTTCCTTTTCTTGTTTAGATGATTTAGAGTGGCGTAGGGGCATGTCCCTCTCACTCGATTTTTGTGCGATTCTTGACGAGGATCGAACTTTTTGTACCTAATGTATCTTTTTTTACTATTATAGTATTATAGGCTACGGCCGAATTTCAAAAAAAAAATACCACTCATTTCATAGGTCCGGGATTAAAATAAAAAAAAATTAAAATAGAAAAAGTTATCAGTGCATTAATTATAAAATCTTTTTAACTCTACTAAAGAATTTAATACTTAACGAAATTAATCGAAATTAAATCACATAAGACTGGAGCAGGCGGGCAAGGTCGCGCGCGAGCGGCGAGCAGGCGGGCGCCGACGAGCGCGCTGGCGGGCGCGGGTGTCGCAAGTACGCATCACAGGCGCAGGCTCGGGTCGGCCCGCGCCGGGCAGCGGGTCAATGCGCGCAGGGCGACGGGTCCGCGTGCACTGGGGGGTTCGTGGGGCAGTAGACTGGGAGCGATCGGCGGTGGCGAGCGAAACCGTGTACTAGCGTCGTTGTAGTCAGCGCAGGCGCGTCGTCGGTGCAGGCGCTTCGTCGGTGATGTGAAAACCTGACGAGACGTGATCACGTCGAACCGGCGAGCTAGATCTAAGAACGTAAACAAGCAGGCAGAGTGGATGAGGATGAGTCGAGACGAATGCTGAGGGTGCAAGATGAATGGAATCGAACCCGGAGTGAAAAGCTAGAGTGGGTGGAGTTTAGGGATTCTCACCCAAGGCCCAAGCCCTTCCCTATCCAAGATATCGATTCATTCTGGAATCAAATAATCCCCAAGGGAAAACACAACTTAAATTTATTCAGCATTAAGAAAAATAAGAGTAAGAAGGAAGCGTTTATATAAGCCTCCACACATACTGACTCAATAAAGAAAAAATACGTAATGTAATAAATTTCTCACACAAACGAGGAAATACTAGATAACATGCCTAAAATAATGATCACTGAAATAGAAACAACTAATACAAATAAATGCGAGAAATAAAATCATCCCAAAATGGAATCTTCAATCAATCAGAATGAATAGGAGATTTCCAATCCATCAAGTCAGCAATCCGCAGCATCCATTTTTCCAAATCTGTTCTAATAGTCAATCAATCCAGATCGAAGCAGTATGGCTAGATCTGGGTCGTCGACGGTAAACTCTGCCAGGAACGAATCGACGGTCGATCGTGCTGTCCCCACCACCAGTATAAGAGGATTGTATGAAGATTCGCCACAAAACTTCATCGCAAATAGGATGAACATGACTATTATCAAAAGGCTCCAAAGTTTATTGTCCCATGCCAAGTTGTCTTTGTTCTAAGTAAAGGCATTGATA
>KZ451896.1:611787-642351 GCA_002786265.1 Apostasia shenzhenica
TAGCGACTGGCTACAAGCTCTACACTCATGCCACTCCTACAGCAGAAGCGACGGGAGCCCTTATAGCGATGACAGCCGAGGACATCACTATTGCGGACCTTCACCGGACAGCCAGAGGACACCCTCCCGACATGACCATGGCCAAGATCGCCAACCTTTTTTGCGCCTTTAAGGCGTACAAGATATCTCATGTATACAGAGCCGCTAATAGAGCGGCAGATTTTGTAGCTTCCTTTTCTTGTTTAGATGATTTAGAGTGGCGTAGGGGCATGTCCCTCTCACTCGATTTTTGTGCGATTCTTGACGAGGATCGAACTTTTTGTACCTAATGTATCTTTTTTTACTATTATAGTATTATAGGCTACGGCCGAATTTCAAAAAAAAAATACCACTCATTTCATAGGTCCGGGATTAAAATAAAAAAAAATTAAAATAGAAAAAGTTATCAGTGCATTAATTATAAAATCTTTTTAACTCTACTAAAGAATTTAATACTTAACGAAATTAATCGAAATTAAATCACATAAGACTGGAGCAGGCGGGCAAGGTCGCGCGCGAGCGGCGAGCAGGCGGGCGCCGACGAGCGCGCTGGCGGGCGCGGGTGTCGCAAGTACGCATCACAGGCGCAGGCTCGGGTCGGCCCGCGCCGGGCAGCGGGTCAATGCGCGCAGGGCGACGGGTCCGCGTGCACTGGGGGGTTCGTGGGGCAGTAGACTGGGAGCGATCGGCGGTGGCGAGCGAAACCGTGTACTAGCGTCGTTGTAGTCAGCGCAGGCGCGTCGTCGGTGCAGGCGCTTCGTCGGTGATGTGAAAACCTGACGAGACGTGATCACGTCGAACCGGCGAGCTAGATCTAAGAACGTAAACAAGCAGGCAGAGTGGATGAGGATGAGTCGAGACGAATGCTGAGGGTGCAAGATGAATGGAATCGAACCCGGAGTGAAAAGCTAGAGTGGGTGGAGTTTAGGGATTCTCACCCAAGGCCCAAGCCCTTCCCTATCCAAGATATCGATTCATTCTGGAATCAAATAATCCCCAAGGGAAAACACAACTTAAATTTATTCAGCATTAAGAAAAATAAGAGTAAGAAGGAAGCGTTTATATAAGCCTCCACACATACTGACTCAATAAAGAAAAAATACGTAATGTAATAAATTTCTCACACAAACGAGGAAATACTAGATAACATGCCTAAAATAATGATCACTGAAATAGAAACAACTAATACAAATAAATGCGAGAAATAAAATCATCCCAAAATGGAATCTTCAATCAATCAGAATGAATAGGAGATTTCCAATCCATCAAGTCAGCAATCCGCAGCATCCATTTTTCCAAATCTGTTCTAATAGTCAATCAATCCAGATCGAAGCAGTATGGCTAGATCTGGGTCGTCGACGGTAAACTCTGCCAGGAACGAATCGACGGTCGATCGTGCTGTCCCCACCACCAGTATAAGAGGATTGTATGAAGATTCGCCACAAAACTTCATCGCAAATAGGATGAACATGACTATTATCAAAAGGCTCCAAAGTTTATTGTCCCATGCCAAGTTGTCTTTGTTCTAAGTAAAGGCATTGATAATAATATTTTACCTAATCAACGGGTTACCCAGTGTTTCCTTGAAATAGAAGCTACCAGAGAAGGTCTGGATAGGTAAGGAAGTGTCTCTTGACCACTTGCATGTTTTTGGATATTGAGCCTTCATCAACGTGATTGAAGACAAAAAGCAAAGTTGGATGCTATGGAAAAAGATTGTATCCTTCTTTGCCATAGAAGTGACAAGTTTGGGTAGAAGATAAGGGTTTCAAAGGAGAAGAAAATCATCAAAAGCTAAGATTTAGTCTTCAAAGTAAACCCTTGAAGACATCAAGAGTAGAAAGATATTGACACGACATACTCTAGTTAAAGAAAATGAAGAATCAGTTGGAGCTTACAAGGGAGTCAAAGAAAACCCTAGTCAAAAAAAATGAAGAAACCATCGAAGGAGAAAATGAACAACCAGGAGAAGAAGTCTTCAAACATACATCTTTTCACTATTAAAAGTTGATGCATCAAGGTGATCTTTGAGAAGCAGGCTCCTTGATGAGGCACCCCATTAATGAGCATATACTCTAACCAATGCATAAAAACCTAAGTGTATTGAAGAAGCTACAAATGCGAAGATGCTGACTAATAGTGGAAGGCAATAGTAGAGTGGATTTCTTGCATAAGAACGAGGCATTTGACTTGTTGAAGTTGCTAAAGGATACAAAGGGACTTTGAAAAATGTGGGTGTTCAAATTAAAGGTGGAAAACTCATGAGCAAAGGTAAATGGCAAGGCTTGTCGTGAAAGGCTTCGAACAAAAGCAAGAGATTGGCTTCAAATAGATCTTCTCATCAATAGTCAAGATGTCTTCCATTTGAATAGTGTTGGGATTGGTTGCAAGTTGGGATTTAGAAATCAAACAATAAACATGATGATATTCTTCCTTCACAATGAGTTAGATGGGGACATCTACATAGAGCAACCAAAAGAATCAAAGGTGAAGGAGAATGAATAACTTGTATTTAAGCTTAAGGAGAGTTTGTATGAGTTGAAGGAGGCTCCGAGGCTATGGTACAAGAAGTACGACTCCTTGATAAAGCATATGTATAAGAGAACCACATCAAACTACTATGTCTATGAAGTATGCTAATGATAAGATAGCGGTCTATAGAGATGTCGAAGAAATCATAAGGCTGAAGGTTGAGCTTAGCAAGAAGTTCGACGTAAAGGACCTCAAATAAGTTAGGCAAATCTTATGTATAAAGATCAAGAGTGTTTGTGATGCGGAGTATTCCCGATATCTACATTGTAGATAACAAACAGTACACGTGGCTGGGGAGGATGACCCATGCCTTGCGCTACCTACTTTTCTTATTATCATCTTTTTAATTTTAATTTAGCTACATGTGTACACTCTAATAATTTTGAGCCTTTTATTTGGTGAGCTTTAGGTAGTTTAGAAATTTTTGAGTTTTGAGAGTGATTGGGCTAATTTGAGCCCAATTTCCCATTATTCATTTGAAGGCCAGCCCATTTTCCCCTTCTTTTACTTGGATAATAGTTTTCCCACTTTTGATGACTTAGATTAAATCTCCTCAAATTAAGGGTTTAGATTTAAGTAGTTGAGTTTAAATGGTGAGGATGAAGGACAGGACTCTATATAATATATAGGATTTAGGTTTGAGAGGTTTAACCTAAGTGAGGAGAGGAGTGATTCTCCCCCCTTAATTGCCACCGCCGGCCAGCCGTTGTACGACGTCATCGTGGTGGCCGCCACCGCCGCCACAGATCCGCCGAGCCTGCGACGGGCTTGGCTTCACTCCATCCACTGCAAGCAGGCCGCCGCCGCCAGCCCATCCATCGCCTCCTCCACCTGTCGAGGTCAGCGTCACCACCGCCGTACCCATTCGTCGCGGTCCCGCCGCTCCCCCGCTGGCGTTCGCGGCTCCCGTCGAGCTCGCAAGGATTTAGCCGCGAATCCTCGCCCTCCACAAGCACGCCAGCGCCGCTGCCAGTCCTGTCCGACGAGCCTCCGCCGCGTCGTGCTCCGCCGGCGTCCGCAAGCGCAGCCGAGTCCGCGAGGGACCGCTCCTTGTTGCTGCCGCAGGGATTCGGCGTTGCCGCTGGATCCACCACCTCACCGCGCCGTCACTGCTGGGTTCATCCGTCGCCGCCTTAATTTTTGAGAAATTTGGTGCGGTAAACATAATTGCGCCTTTATTTTTTTAGAAAAATATTTTATATTTATGTGGAAAATAATGGGTTGGGCATACAATTTTGATATAAAGTTGGTAACTAATTGTAAAATTTTTTTACTCTCAAAGATAAATTAACAACAAGCATTGAGAATGAAAGTAATTTCTCAATAAACTCTAAGAAGACTTATGAATGCATTTTGTTACAGATTTGAACGTATAGTTTTCATGAAGTACTGTGTTTCTTACTACAATGAACATAATCTATTTTCATGTAAGCTCGTTCGCTGAGCAATTATTTGATGTATCTGACTTGTTATGCTTTAAAGGTTGTTATGAAAGATACTTATTATTTGTATATATTTTATCTTATTATTGTTTTACTTTAATATATATGTACTGCTTATGTGATGTCAGATGAATTAGAAATTTTTTTAATGCATACTAATATATATCAATTTATAACTTAGTTATGGATAAAGAAACATTCATATATGAATGTGACTTTGCATTCCTATTGAAAAACACATGAAAAGTTATGTAAGAGATGATCACATGGAGTTTCATCCTCTAGTGTATGATTTTTTGTCAGGAGCTGAAGTGAATTTGAGAAGAATGTATATTCAGAAGTGAGTTTTATTAATGATATATTATTAATTATTTAATATTTGTTAAAATATTACTTTTAAAAATATTATATTGACTATTATTATTATTATTATTGTTATTTTTAAAGACACTCTTCTTCGTATGCATCCAGTTTTATGGAAAGTGGATAAAATTTAATTATTTATTCTTAATATAGACTTTTTGTCTACTCAGATAAGGTGGATTCTTGACATAGCAAACGAACATTTTAAAAATAGAGACAATTTAGCCACTCCCGCCGTTGCTGCCGTGTGAAGTTTGGGTGGTTGTGACTTCAGCCCCGAATTCGGTGGGATTCCGACTACTTATCACTCGAGATTGCCTCCGATCTGCGACAGATTGGTGGATATCATATCCCTACTTGGTATTCCCTTCACCTACCTTATTTTCCCTTTTTTCATTTTTATTTCCCCCTTCACTCTTTATACTTGGTTAGTTTGTGAGTTGATTTTCATGAATAGATGAATGCTCTTCTTATAGCTTCAATTTAATTGTGTTCTTGTGATATTTGCTTCTATGTTGATTGATCACATGTCCTAGATTGTTCTTGTGAATGTAGTTTTTTGGACATTACTTAATTGATGACTCCAATTGCAATAGATTTTTATGTTATCATGGATGTTGAAACCTTAATAGCTTGGAGTTAGTTTCCCCAACTAAATCTTTTTGTGAAGTTCGTCAAACACCATTTAGATTAATTTCACATGTCGTATTTTAATTTTGGGATTTAGTTTATTGTAGGAATTGTTGTCTTAACTTACTCTACGTCAGTTTGCCAGATGAACATATTGTGTTGATCGTAAGAGTCATACAAGGTATTACAGAGATACAACATGAACAAGGCGAAGCCAATTGCAACTCCTCTTGAAAACCAGCTCAAATTATCGAAGAGCCAATGCCTCTCCACTGATGTTGAACAAGAGGAGTTACAGTTGTCTATATTCCCTATTCCATTGTTGTTGGGAGCTTGAGGTATGCAGCTGTCTATATGAGGCTAAACATTACATGAATTGTAAGTGTTATAAGCATGTATTTCTCTAATCCAAGGAAGAATATTTGGCGCACTCGAGTGGATTTTCTGTTATCTTCGAGGCATGAACGAGTTAATATTGTGTTTCGGAAAGAGAGAACTGAAGATGATTAGTTATGTTGACGTAGATATGAACAAAGACATGGATTCTCAAAAATTTATTTCGAAATATTTGATCAATATTAGAGACAGTGTATTATGGTAGTCAAAGTTGCAGAAGTGCGTGGTACTTTGGACGGTTGAAGTCGAATACTTAGTGGCCATGGAAGGATGCAAGATGTTGTGGGTAAGGAGGTTACTCGAAAAGTTTGGGCACAAGCAGGACAAATATCTCTTTTATTGTGCCAATCAGAGTGACATCCCCTTGGCTAAGAATTTATCCTACGTTTAAAATCAAAATATATCAAAGCATGATATTATTGATTTGAAATGTACTTGAAAAGGGAACCTTGTGTTGAGAAAATTTATTTTGACAAAAATGTGTCAAATATGAAGATAAAGGCAATAAGCAACACTAAACATAAAGTCTGTTGAATACTAGTAGGTATAGAGTTTTTCTCATAAGTTGAGATTAGGAGTTTGTTTGGATCCCTCATTATGGGGATAAGGAGGTAGTCAAAGATGCTTACCGAAGAAAACCTCATTAAATAATCAGTCATCAGAATGGTCATCTGTCAAGATGAAGATGCCACGACAAAGATGCCACAAGCAATAGTGCTTGTGCGTAGGTGTTCTAGAATAGATATCCAAGCAATAGTGCTTATGCTTATGTGCTCCTAAAAAAATAACAAGTTTTCCTATGAATAGGAGGATTGCTGAAGGAAGAGGAGAGTAAGAGACTTGAATAAGGGGAGATGTTGGTACTATAAAGAATAGAGTTCTTCGAAGATCTGTTGCTAATGACGAGAGCTATCGTGAAGTCCTTTTGAAGGTCCAAACTAACATTTTACTTGGAAGTTCTCTGGTAGTCAAAGTGGATGTTGAACTGGGAAGCTTTCTTTATTTCATTGTTAGCCTCCTAGGTCTTAAAAACTCTAAAATTCTCACTAAAAATATTTTCATTAATATTTTATATTTATTTCACATCAAACACAAATTTAAATATTAAAAATTAATTTTATTTTACATCATACACAAATCTCAACTTTAAAATTTAACTTTATCTTATATTCTACATATACTTCAATAAAAAAAATCTTCATTGTACATCTATCAATCCTAAATAATGAAATAATTTTATTTCGCATTATATCATTAAAATAATTTTCTTTCTTTATATCAAAAAATTTAAAAATCTCTTTAAAATCTAATCCATTCAAACAAGGCCTGAGGGAGTGTTCGGTTCAATATCAAGAGGTATTTAGTTCAATATTATCTTGATGTTATATTATCCTGAGAAAGCTATTGTTTGGTTTGATAATATATGTAGATAGCATTTTAAAAAATTATGGAATTGTTACTTAAAAGATAACATTTAAATATTATATGTAAACAACATGACGTAATATCAAGATAATGTTAAATTAAATACTCCCTTAATTTTATGTCATGTTATATAGAGAAAATAATTATTTGGTTTAATGACATCTGTAGATAACATTGTAAAGTATTATGAAATTGTCATTCAAAAAATGACATCTAAATATTATTTCTAAATAATATTGAACCAAATGCTCCTAAATCTTGTTTCATATTCAGCTAATTGCTAGGGTTTTAGCAACCATGAGCTAGATCCTCCCACATTAAACCACTTTGTATTTATTTTGTTCATTTTTAGCTTGTCAAAGTCCTTGTAATTCAAAGTTAAATAGTATTATTCATCTTTGAAAGGTGTTGTCGAACAAGTTCTTCAACCTTGAGTTTGATCTGATCTCAATTCGGGCAAGACTGACTCATTTATTATCGATTCAAGCTCGATAAAGGTAAGATTGATCTGACTTTCAATTAATTTTTGATCTTTCAGTTAAAATCTTAGGTATAAATATTTTTGTTTATTCAATCAATTTTAACCATGTTTATTTTGACCTAGCGGTTATAAATAGAAATTAAAATGATAAATTACACTTAGGTCACTGAATTTAAGGCATAATATCACGTAGGCATATACTTTTAAGCTTTTAACATTTAGGTCTTTAAGTTACATATTATTACATCATATATGTCCTTTTTAATTTTTGATAATTAAAATTTTATATAATTCTCATTCTCTCCCCTACACTTGTAATGGAGTCGACAAAGGGAGCAGGGGGCAGCACACTCCATCCTCTCTCTTTTCTCTACCATGGGAGAGAAAGTGGCAGACGGGTGAGTAACGCGTAAGAACCTGCCCTTGGGAGGGGAACAACAACTGGAAACGGTTGCCAATACTCTGTAGGCTGAGGAGGGGCTCTGTCGGCAAGAGGGAGAGGGGGAGGTAGAATTGTATAAAATTTTAATTATAAAAAGTTAAAAGAGCCAATTGATGATTATATCAATAGTTAGGATCCTAAATGTTAAAAATTTAAAATTGTACTGCATAATATTTTACCTTAAACTTAAGTACCTATATGTAATTTATGCATAAAAAATCCCTAATCAACAAGGTTTAAACAAAAATTATGAAGAAAATTCTAATGAAGTTACCTATTAGGCTATTACACAAAAAAAAATTATGTGAGTTATATTATATATATATATATATATATATATAGTTTCTTTTATTTTTTGAATTGATCTGAAAGAGGAATATTTTCATGTGTGTTCCACTGTATCCACACAAAAGAAATGAGAAAAATATGAAAGAGGAAGAAGAAGAAGAAAACCTGGTTAGCTTATTCCTTCCATGTTAGCACCTTTAAGTGATGTGTTCTAATACATGTGCACAGTTGATAGTGAATACTTTTCAGCCAAATTAATTCTAGCAGCTGAGTTGAAGTTAAAATTAATTTTTATTGAGTGCGTAGGATCTGCAATATAGTTGTTTTATTTTACATATTCGATCATTTTTAATAAAATTATTAACTTTATTTCATATCCTAAACTAAAACATTTCATTCATTAAGGAAAACAACAATATGCCATTCCTTTTATTGAGAAAGACTAACAATAAGCTCATCTGGTGAATGGCATTAAAAGAAATTCAAAAGAGAAGGGAAGAACATCTACAGAATTTTTCACTGGTAGCTGATCCGGCTCATATCCATGACTCAACAGTGTAGTTGTATTTGAAGGAATTCACTCCACTAATATGAGTTAGTATGTCTGAGGACTGCAGTATATCTTCTTCCTCCTTCGCTACCTAGGAACAGAAATAAACATAATGTGAAAACATGTAACGCTTTCTGTTCTGCTGAAATCTATGATGTTCTGCAATCTGTGTTACCTACCTCTTCATCATCTTCGTATTCGTGATGGGTTGAATTAGGCCTTGGGTTCACCTCGCCCAACTCGTCGTTCTTCGCAAACCTTCCTCTGACTCGAGGCCGGCTGTCAGCTAGGGTTTTCCTACATACATACTGCCAACAATTTTGTTTCATTGTGCAAGTCAGATGATCTAAAAATCTTGAAGGCTTGAAAGTCGTATTTGAGTTTGAAAGTTTCAGCTCAGATTTGGGATTTTAGAATTAAAAAGGTGCCTTGTTAAGTCACATATGAATTGAACTTTATGAGGGAGAAATTACATATTTTGTTATGATACAAACCAGCTACTTCAACCCAGATTGAGTTCAGAAAGGTGAGATTAAAAGAATTTAATGGTGAACAGCAGAATCTTTTTAAGCCACCATGTACCTTGATCTTTTTGCTGAAGTTCCTCTCATTTCTCTTCTTCAGGTACCTATGGATTTTCTCCTTCCTCTCCTCCACTGATAGTCTGCCAACCTTATAGGTGGAATCCTCCAAGGTCGAGATGTCAGACGCCACCACCGGCAACGGAGTTGGGTTGCTGCTACACCTTGCAACTAGATGCTGACTATCTCCTATTACCTTTTTAGTCAAGTGTTTATCCAGCAGGAAGATAAACATGTTCATAATCGATCTTTCAGATAAACATATGAAGTTATCAAACAGCTGGTTGCTCGCTTACCTGTAGGTCTCCTGAGCTGTAAACCCTCTGTATAGAAGCCGGAGTGTACATCCCCATGCCGCCTGCGAAGAGCCCGATGTCAGCGTCTCCTCGGCACACCGGAACTCCCATCCCATCGGTGTAGAATTCTCCTCCGGCGATGCCGCCGACGGCATCAAGAAATGAGCACGGCGGCAACGGCGATGGCTCTGTGCCCAAATATCCGGGTAATGTCGGCATTAACTTGTCGTCGTACAAAGCGGTTGATTGCAGAGCCTGTCCGGCGGTGGCCACCATCGACAGCTGGCTAATCGCAGGCTCCGGCGAGTACGATGTAAAGCTTCCGGCAGTGCTGGCAGAGGCTGCTGCGGCGGCTAGGATCTGATCGAGCGGATCGACGGTAGTTATTGGGAAAAACGCCGGTGATTGTCCGACGGAAGCGATGGCCGCCTGTGATAGGATGTCAGGCTCGGTTTCCGGCGCCGGCTGGGAGTCGAGGAGGGCGGAAATGGCGGTGGAATCGAAGGGAGAGTAGGCGGAGGCGAACGAGGCTTCGGCGTCATCGTAACAGCACAAAGCGGCGGTGTCGACGGCTTTGTCCCCGGAGGCGGCGGACGGAGCCGTTGCAGTAGCTGAGGTGGCGCCGGCGCCGGCGCCGGGGACGTCGGCGGTTGCAGCGACGGCGTTGGTTGTAGCCGACGAAGTGACCTCCGACGTATTTATAGCATCTGAGAAGAAGTCGCCATCGTACGAAAAGTCGAGGAGCTGGTCAGCGATGGGGCTGGAAATGCACTCCTGTGGAATCAATCAATTACTTATTTAATTAATTAATTTTATTTAACTTGGGATATCTCCTTTTGAAAGAAAAACAATATTTATTAATTATTAATTAGAAGAAATTATCATGTAATTATAACAAATTATAGTATGTTTTATGCTCAGTTATATTAGTTCCATCCAAACTAACTTGGGTGAAAAAAAAGAACTTATCAAAAAAAAAAAAAAAAAAAGAACTTATTCCATTTGTTGGAAGCTAGAACACAATCACATCTTAAGACTCTAATTATAAGAATTTATAGAGAGATTAGATGCCACAAGCAATAATGTTGACAAGCATTTAAGATAAAAGCGTGTTATTATTAACATCAAAATCAAATCCTTTCTCTCTTAGGCTACACACACTACAATAGAAAGACAGAATGTTTTATAAAGTAAAAGAAGCTTCTTACTTAAATTGATGTGTCTTTGTTTTTTTTACGAAAAAATTTATTTTATTTTTTCGTGTTATTTCTTTCACTCAAGGAATGATAAAAAGAACTACTATAACAAATAAAAATTGAGTTTCACTACATGATCTTAGTAATTAATTAAGTAATTATGATTTAAGAAATTAGATTATCATATAGGTTAAAATAATCTATGATATAATTTAGTTATTAAAATATAAATTATGATCGGTCAATTTGTTAGTTAGTTATTGGAATTGCATAGTATTTTTTATAAAAATTATTCACCTGTTAATCAAAGAGAGCATATAATTATAATGGTCAGTTGTCTTAAGTATTCATGTGTTATATTAATATCAACTAAGGTTTTGAATAACCTCCTTTTAATAATGGCATAGACTTCGACGACAAGCAATCTATCACTCTATGGATGGCTTTAAGACTATAGTTAATCTACAAGCTCACACTTATGCTATCGGTCCTCAAAATACGAGTAACCAGTCACATTTATCATTTTTAGCTCTTATGAAGGCCTAAATTATATTAAAAATGGAGGAGAGGCTGGAGGACTTCTTTACCACATCAAAGTGAAGAAGTAATAAGATATTGTTCTAGAGAAATTTAATCACAGTGAGTCAATAGAAATGCCCAAATGGAGCTCGAACTTTCACTTAACACTTGCAATGATATCTTTTTTACATAATATTTCATAGAGAGATAACTAACATACTTTCAAGCCATCTACAATAGGTATCGTGATTTTTCCCATTTATTTGAGAATCCACGTAAAAAACTTATGAGATTTATCTTTTCTCTTAGTATGATTTGCGCAATTCTTATTTAAATTATTTGATGAAAATTTATGTGAATAGAAAAATTATTGGATAAGCATATGATAATAGGATGAAAGTGATAAAAAAACAAAGGAAGACAATTGGACATATATAAATCTCAAATCCGAGGAACCATCCTTTTTGTACTTTGATCTATGAGCCAATGTGCCAAGATTCGCCACAAAGGTCTTATCCTCTGTTGGCCAATTATTCTTAGCTGTACTCTACCTTGGCTTATGTTGACCCTCCATGTTAAGAAAGAAATAAAAGATATTTATCATATAATATATATATATATATATATATATATATATATATAGTGCACTTTGCGATTATAATATTTTTTTTTACAAGAGTAATTTTACGACCTCCCAAACTTTACTCGTACTTCTTTAATAAATTAAGAATAATCTTATGTCTTTTCTGTTAAATTAACTAATTATGAGAACGTACCATGCTCATGCAAATATTCTTCGTAGTAGAGTTAAGGCCTCGTTTGGCTCGAGAGGAGTTTTTTGCCCAACACAAATTTCAACTATAAAAATCAACCTTATTTCACATCTAATACAAATACGAATATTAGAATTGAAAGTATTTCATATTTTACACACTTTCTAATACAACAACAACCAAGCCTTAATCCCACTAGGTGTGGTCGGCTACATGAATCTTTTGTTTCTATTAATGCGTCCTATCAGTTACCAATTTTACACTTTCTAATAATAAAATAAATTTTTCTTCATTTAAACTTAAAAAATAAAATTTTTTTTTCGTGTCTAAAAAAAAAAAGCTCGAACCAAACGAGGCCTAATTGTGAACATAGAACATGAGAAATATATTTTTTAGATAGATTTGCTAGATGTTGTCTAAATTCTATAGAATGCAAAATGAAAATGTAATAGTTATAATTAAATTATTGTGAAAATTGTCTATATATGATTGAAAACATGGTATTATTTAATTATCTCTTTGGAAAAATTTGTTAAGAGCTGAAAATAATTTCTTCGATTGTACGCTAGTTCGTAGAAATAAAAATCAATCTCGAAAGAAAAGATCGAAGAGGAGATTGCTATTAATTCGAATAAGTAAATAAGAAAAGGAGAAGAAATTCAGCAAGAATCAGAGAAACAATATTAACATGAATTTCTTCTAGACATGGAAAATCAAAATCAGATTTTTTTTTTAAAAAAAAAAAAAGAAAGGAAGAATAGCTCACATCAATGGAAAGCTGCTCCGGCGATTGAATTATATCCTCCAGCATTTTTTCTCCTGATATCGCTCAGAAGAATATATACCTCAAATCTTGCTCTAAAGAGATGAATCGATCTTCAATTCCAGCAACAATGAAGACAAATGATCATCTCTCGAACGATTTTCTCTTCTTTCTTCCTGAACCTGATCATAAGATCTGAGAATTGCAGATTAATCTCTGAAAGCTATTTAACCCCATTAATCCCACTTAATTACTCTTCTTCTCTTTGCTCCATAAATATAGAGGAGATAAGGAGAGAGAGAGAGAGAGAGAGAGAGAGAGTTGAAAGCGCCGCGTATAGAACTGCGACGATGGTGGAATTCTATTTATGGGGTTCTGACAGAAAATAGAGGGGAGGGGAACGGACGACTAACGGCCGTCTGTTCCGACTTGAGTCCACGTCAGTCACCCGGTCTACGAGACCGTTGACGACACGAGTTCTTCGACGTCAGCTTCCGTGCCGACGTGGCAACTTAATAAAAATTCAGCGGCCGGATCTTCGATCGCCTGCTTTGAGATTGAGGCCAATTTGCACTGCCGCGCAAGTATTTTGTCCGACGTGGATTTTTGCTATTTTTGGGTGGGGTGTAAAATAACTACCACGTGTCATTATGGCAGTGCATGGTTTCCTGTTTTTGGAAAGTTTAGCAGCTTAACTGCTGTCATCTGATTAGTTTGGCTTCCGTTTAATACATTTTAAGATAATTATTTCATTTTTAGCATAATTAAGCTTACCAAAAATAGAAATTTATTTTTATCAAAAAAAAAAAAATAGAAATTTATAGCAAAAAATCACTTATTGCCTCACAATTAACTATTTATTATAGTACCAAATTTGATGCTAATCATTGTCATTTTAAATCCTCTAACTGATTGCTTATTTTTCTAGTCAAGAGTAGCGAGTACAATCGAAGCCAGGTGCATCGTGTTAGATTCATCTGCTAGTTTAGTGTCCTACGTCGCTAGAATTTCTTCTCCCTTTCAAGACGTATCGCTTGCCTCTGAAGAAGACTGTGGAAGAGATTGATTAAATAATAGAAATTAAGATTCTCACACACCCAAAAAAAAAAAACTCAAAAAAGCAGAGGAACCAGAAGAAACAGGAAGATCACAATGCAAGAGGGTCAATTAAGAGGAGACAAAGAGATCCAACAGGTAATTAATCACTAAAAGAGCAAACAGCTAGCTAGCTCTTCTTCAACCATCCTCCCACCACAAGGGAACTAATGCCCATCAGTCTCTCACTGTCTCACTACCACAGCCATTGCCATAAACAACAGATTCTCTCTCTCTCTCTCTCTCTCTCTCTCTCTCTCTCTCTCTCTCTCTCTCTCTCCATCATATAATGTGCTGTTCCCTTCTAGTTACTTAATTGGTTAATTGGGATATTTGCATACAAATTACCTGAAAAATGCTTTTTTTGCATATTAAATATTTGAATCTTCTTATTCACTCACACAGCACTTTAGGATTTCATTTGGTTTGAGATATTTTTTTTACTCAATATAAATTTTAATTATAAAAATTAATTTTATTTCACATCCAACATAAATATGAATATTAAAATAAATTTTTCTCTTAAATTTTAATCTTGTTAAAAGAAAATTCGAACCAAACGAGGCCTAAATGTTCTTATATAGGCGAATTCTTTGGTGAATTTATTTATTTGTGAGGGAGTATTTCTACAAAGATTCTTTTTAATCTTGTATTTAATCATATTTACATAAAAAAAAGATTAATTTCTATATTTCTATATACAAAAATTGATTTTTTTATATTCACATATGAAATTTTAACCTTGTGTGTACATACTCGATTAAACAAATGAGCACTTAAAGTCGAGTATTTCACAACTATTCGATCAATTGTCCTCTATAGTATTTCTAATAAGATATTCGAAAACATGATCCCTGAAAGGCACCTGAAAAGAACTTGGTTGAAACCCTCCACCTAAAGTAAGTTTTCCATTGCTCCTGCTATAAGTCAAAACTTATTGCATTTCTTCAAGAAGTTTAGTGGATTCTCTTTTTCCACTGCCCCCACTCCCCCCCTCTCTCTCTCATTCGAACAAAAATCTTTAAATTTGAATTGAGCAACTGACCAAATTGATATTTTGTTACATCTCATTCCATGATTCAAATATAGAAATATTGTTCGCTTTACCTTCTAAAAATTGTAACTTAATTACTTTCTAGGAGGTCACTCATTCTAATATTATTCTAGGCTTAAGCATACTCAATTATGAAATTTCTCATCATTAACTTCACGATTTTCCTTAAAAAGTGTATTTACTATTTGAGATTATGTTATATACTTATACAGCTCAGAATCCTCCTTTCTTTTTTGATATGAGATGATTCATTTCTATGCCTCTCTCACTATTATTTATTGATCTAAAAACTTGCTAGGAGCCTCACTTTACTCCACTAATTTTCTTTTTTTAGGTAATGAGCAATCGCTCCCCACCTCTTTAGCCATGAGCATCACGGGCCTGCTGGAAACTACATTGTAATGTAAAAGGTCGGCTCTAGTACCATATTATAATATTTCGTAATCTAAATGTTAAGGTATTGTCCTCTTTGACTTATGAAATTTTTTGAAAATTACCTAACTTGAATACTAATTGGGAGGTCAACCACTCTAATACTATTTTAACTCAAACATACTTAACTATGAAATTTTCTATCATTAGCATTACAATTTTATCTTAAAAAGTGTCTCCACTATTTAAGATCATGTTATATACTTATACTGCTTAAGATCCCACATTCCTTTTTGATGTGAAACAATTCATTTCTGTTCATTTTATTTCATATCCAACACAGCTCTTAATATATCAATACAACTTTACTTCACATCACGCATAACTTTTAATGTACTTTATTTCTCTAATAATTTTTTTTTATAAATAACTCGAAAAGTCCCGTGTCATACAATTCCTAAGAATCAATCTTAAAAAAAAAAAAAAAAAGTTATTATCATCTAAAAAGGTAAATCATCCTGCTAATGGTGTGTGACGTCTTATAAGCGTCATTAATTATAGAAATGACTAATTAAATGTTAATTAATTAACTAAACTCTCAGCCTCAGTCTCACGTGCGTCAGTGATACCTGCATGAGGAACATCTCCATCGTTTGATATTCTGCGTTCGACGCATGCCGTGGACCTTCGGTCGTCGTGTCAAAGCTTTGAACCTGCACGGCATCGGATTCTGCACATGATCACGGAGTTGACTGGCCGGGATTTCATTGCCTCGCCGGCGGGAGACAGCTGTCGGCGAGGGATTGGCACAGTGGCGGCTGCTGGTCGGATTCCGATCCTGGAGAGAAAGCATCTGTTTCTCACCGCCAGTGGCAGGCTGCTTTTCGCTGCTGCCGAAAAACCGAATCGATCGATCTCGTAAGAGTTTTACCGATCGATTTAAAATTAACTCTACTTTATAAATTCTACATAAATTAATATACACATGTAATAAAACAATTAATGCAATTTCATCATGAATGTTATTAATATGAATGAAAGATTTGCATACAAACTGAACCATTAGAAGATGAGACAGATTAAACCAATCAGGACCGGGATGAACTTCCTAAAGGTAGTTCAGATGATGCCATCAATCTTTGGGTAGGATTTCGGATTTAGGATTTAAGACTCAGGATTTAGGCATTGGATAGCTGGGCGCCATGTGTCAAAGAGCCGCCACAAATCCCATAAACTTTGAAGTACGTTTTGGTAATTCGCCTCTTTTAACTGGGAAACTCTTGGGGGAAGCAAAGGGTTAGTCTCTACAATATTTTCAAGTTTCCTCCAAACTTCGTCGAGCACATGATTAGGCCTTAAAGAGATTTCTACGTGCAACAAGCTTGATGGTACCCACCAACTATCGCATCTCTTTCTTCTTCCCAACTGGTCACCTAGCTACTCCCTCCCTCACCTTGGATCAATTATTCGGTTCGGCGTCCAACGGCTGGACGCCATGCCTGCACAGTGGGTGGGCACCCAGTTGTTCGGCGCCAAACCATTCGGAAGCCGAGCAGAATATTTTTTCGTCCCCCGACTAGCTCTCTCCCTAGTCCGGTAGTACCTACCTCGTTGCATCCCTCCCTCAAGTTGCAGGGTCCTACTCCCACCCTCCATAAGATAAGATGAATTAACAGAAAGTGTATGAAAAACAACTGTGGAACATGTAAATGAATTTTTGAAAGATAACAATATGTAAGTGATTTAGGGGACACATATCAAATGTTTCAAAAGATAATGAGCTAAACCACAAAGACCTGAGCATAGTTAATTTACATCATACATATAACTAGAAAATCAAATATAACATCAACCTCTAAAATTTCATCAAAGTTCATAATAAGTTTGGCTAGTGATCAAAAATAAATAATAGCAAGATGTGCTCAAACCCCACCACCATGTCAGTGAGAAGCTGGCCAAATGTCCAAAAAACAGAGATCACAGAATTTTTTTTTTTTTTTTTGATAATGAGATCACGGTCATGATTTGTTACTTAGACTCAGATAAGAATTTATTAATTGATAAAATGCAATAAAAACAAAGAATTTATGTAGCCGACCCCACCCAGTGGGATTAAGGCTGTTTGTTGTTGTTGTTGATAATGAGATCACGGATTTATTCTCAAGCAAGCTAATGAAATATAAACTCAAAAACGTATTAGATACAAGCCTCAACTTTTTTGATCATTTCAGAAACTAATTTGAATAACCACAATAAACAAAATCGCAAATAACACCATTGGCAGGCATTTGATTTAGATTGCTAAATTAGCTCCCATAAAACTGTAAAGTGATGGAAAACAACAAGAAAATCTCATGAAAATATTGATCATTAAACTTCTGAGTTGTAAGTTCACCAGTACTTTGATAAAAGCAAGATTCGACGGCGCTATAAAGTAAAATAGAATATGAAAAACCATTAGGTTACACTTCTGGTGATTAATATAACATGGCAAAACTTCATGGGTACAATGTCATACAACACAAATAATCAAAAGAAGGTGAGATAATGATGGACATGCATGGAGAATTAATGAGGCGTGAATTCAGAAATATCAGCATCCAGATTCTAGGTTTCAGTTCAGAATACCTTGTCATTCGTTGCTGTTGCTGCCGAAGCTTCATTTGCTTAAATGCAGTGAGAGTTATAGGACTTTGTAATTTTTGAAAATCCTTCTTTCATATGTGAGCAAATAATCATCTGAACTTTCCAAGCTCTGCTTTCTTCTTGATTGCACGATGCCCATGATAAACAAAAGAGTCTATGATCCCCGCAACAGTGAAAACACCTAGGCATTAGCAAAGACAATGAGCAAGCACAGAAAAAAAAGAAAAAGAAAAAAGGAAAAGAAAAAGATATAATCCAACAGGAAGACATCTTAATAATCTAACAACCTCCAATGATAGCACAGACACTTGTCAGAAAGTGTAGGAAAGATATATTTTCTTCCGTGAAAATAACCTGAAACAAAGAAAAGAAGGGATCATTGGTAACCAACTGAGAATTTAGAAGTAATTAATAGATATAAAAATATAGAATAACCAGTTTCAATAAAGTTTTTTTTTTATTAGGAAGTTCCAATAAAGGGATTTGTTTTCTGATAGTCGGAAGTTTCAATAAAGTTACATTACAGTTAAAATGATTACATTTTCCATTCATTTAAAAACTCTTTACTTATCAAAATTTTAAGATAAACTTAATCCTTTTGCAAAGTTTAAGTACATTCCACATCTGATTAAAGGCTTGGTAGGCCTTCTTTACACTCAAGAAATATTTATATAGGCCTTCTCACCCCATCTTCGATTCTTCGAGGCAACCGCTGACCTCATCTCAACAAGAATGTTGCTTAGG
Organism: Apostasia shenzhenica; assembly: GCA_002786265.1. NCBI lineage: Eukaryota > Viridiplantae > Streptophyta > Magnoliopsida > Asparagales > Orchidaceae > Apostasia > Apostasia shenzhenica. The sequence continues at coordinate 630,415 of KZ451896.1, forward strand.
GCCAGTTTGGATAAAACCCGAAAAGGCTAAAGTCACGAACAAACTTAATTTTGATTAAAAAATATATAAAATTTAGGGTAAATTACACCTAGGTCTTTGAGTTTAAGGCTTAATAACATGCAGGTCCACATTTTCAAAATTATAACATCGGGGTCCCTAATTTTTAATATAGTTATCAAATAGGTTTTTCTCTAACTTTTTTATTATTAAAAATTATTAAATTACCATTGTCCTCTTCCCCCCTCTCTCGAGCTTAATAACACGTAGGTTCATGTTTTCAAAATTATAACAACAGATCCCTGAGTTTTAATATAATTATCAAATAATATTTTTTAAATTTTTTTTATTATTAAATTTTTTAAAATTACCATTAATACCCTTCCCCTCTCCTCCCGATCACCGCGCGTGGGCAAAACCGCGCGAAGTCGACTAGGGCTGGCAGCCTTCACGAGTTCGAAAGCTGCGCAGCAGCACAACATGGCCACTAGCCGCACCACGTGGATGTCCGCGAGCCACGCGGTGCCAGCGAGACGCGACCGGCGGCCATATGACACCAGTGAGCCGCAACTAGCAACCAAGTCGTGTAGCCTCGCAAGCGGGCGCCTTGCACGTAAGGTGATCGGGAGGGGAGTGAGAGAGAGGGGAGCATAATAGTAATTATAAAAAATTTTAATAATAAAAAAATTAGAAAAAGACCTATTTGATAATAATATTAAAACTCAGGGACTCTGATGTTACAATTTTGAAAACATAAACCTGCATATTATTAAGCCATAAACTCAAGGACCCATGTGTAATTTACCCTAAAATTTATTTTATATCTCATATTAAACAAAGTCCAACATTAAAATACCACTTTATTGCACATCCAAAATTCTTAATATATTAATTAATTTATTTACCAACCTATACAAATTTTAATATAACTAACTTTATTTCTCATCATATATATTTTACAAGAAAAGCCAAAAAAATCTCCATACCAAACAGGCCCTAAAATTTCTTATTTGTTTGTGTAAATAACAAGTGCTGGGAAAGGGATCTAAAATCGCACGTCCATCATGTCAAGGAATCTCAAAAGCCAGATTCATTCAATGGGAGAAAGAACAGGATTTAAACAGCATTAGCATCCCAAAGAGGGATGACAACACATTGACCAATTCGGCTTTAATTCAAGGTTGAAGTTTTCAATTAAGAGACTTAATTGGATTCGATAAAAATTTATTCAATTTCTAGCTAAATTAAAATTAATTCCCAGCCTTATTTTTTGAAAAAAAATTGTATCTATTAAGTTAGTTTGAGTGTATGTGTGTCTAATGATATTCCTTCCATAACATGTATGCACATAAAAGATTTTAATATGTACATTGTAAAAAACATGCCAAATTGAGGCACAAGAAATCAATTTAACATCACATGCATGCACATAAAATATCTTATATGTACATAATTAAAACATGTCAAATTGAGGCACAAGAGAACGATTTGATATCAAATTGAGTACATTTTACATAAATATTCAGTTTAGAACTTAATTGGCAAAAAAAAAAGTTTAGAACTTAATTGCCAGCCCTTATCCCAACACTGAAAAAAAAAAGTAGCTTCAACTACCTGTCTGATAGTCGGAAGTTTGACAAGGGCTAGCAATCCTAGTTGTTAACTAAATCCTAGCTCTTGTAAAAAGCAAGACAAGTGCAAGTTCAACTTAAGCAACTATTGATTAGCAAACTAAATGGAATTTCAAAACCACTTACTTTAATTGGAGAAAAGTCGTAATAGAAATACACTCCTGAAGGTGGCCTTGGAAAATAGTTTCCAGGTCTGTAGTGCTCGGTCACTGAAAACTGCAGCAGCCCGTAAAATATTAGCATGAACACGCTATTTTACATGATAAAGATACAAAGTTCTACGGCATAACCTGGTTAGAATGAATCTTTCGCCCAGTAATGTCCTTGTATATTGTTGGGACAACCTGAAGAAAAATCATTATTCAGGGAAATCTTGTCCAAAAAATTTTAGTTTTGTTGCCAGTCAATAATAATTTCAAACAGTTCTTTTTTAATGGATATTTTCAAACAGCTTTAACAGGAAAGAATACGTTCATAAAACCACCTTGATAAAATATTGGTAAATCCCAGATAATCCTAGCTCTTTCCATTCAGCACTGGAATTTTGACAGAAGTAGAAAGACGTTAGTAAACTATGTGCAGTATCACAAAATAGTCAATTAAATTAAAATACAGGATAAAATCTCTGACTGACCCATCAAGCGGATATACAGCACCTGGGAACTCCTTTCCAAATGAAAGATGATTTATTTTATGACTGATCTGTTTTTATTGGAAAAAATATCAGCATAAAATTGGTACGAAGGTGAAATTGTAGAATTTCATATACATTTGAAACAGTTAATGCCCACATTAAAATTTTCCGTCTGCAAGTCCAGTATCTCCGGCACAAACAGGTTGATCTGGTGGAAGCTTTTGCCGCAGGCAAAGTGAAAGTTCCCAGCTACTTTGCTGACTTCCACAAATCCCTTGATATTACATCCTTCACCCTTCTCCTCTTTAACCTTTTGGACAAAACCTTCTCGCTTGCACTGCAACAAGATTGTCATCACCATGGACACCTCAAAAAAATTCTAGAGTAATACCTACATATAAAGAAAGGATTTTCTAACACTAGAATCCGCTTAGATGTATTCTCTTATGTAGATATATCACTGATAACCCAGCAATCCATACACAATTGAGCAAAAGGTCACCTCACAATCTCTTCATAAATATAACTAAAAACATTCAAGTATTCAACTAGCATGACATCATGCCCTCTTGACACCTACGAGGCACCATTGTCACATTTATACAGTTAACAAATACAACTACTAAGAAATTATTGTCATTAAACAGTAAGAACCAAGACTGTTGTCATTGATTAAATAGAAAAACAATTCTGCAAATAACTTAGTTCAGACCACGTTTATGAAAACAGAAGGTACCTTTTGCCTCATTTTAATTGGAATAAACAAGAACATGATTGTAAAGTGTTTCCTCACAATAACCATAGCTTAAGAGTTTAAGAAGCAAATTAAGGTTAGAATGAAGACAGCATTGATTTCTATATCAACACAGTACCATTGTGAAAATACTACTGATAATAATAGTTTTTTTTGGATAGTACTGACAACAATAGTTAGGATCTACTAAAAAACTCCTATTCTTGGACCAATGCTTCAGGCTAAACTCATTTAAGAACATGATAGGATGAACTCCAGGGGAAGTACTCAAATCGCACGATTTTCTAAAATCAAAACAGATAATATCTCTACATTTGAAACATAGGATGTTACAGGTAACTCCATAGACAACTTAAGCAACCAAAGTAATTTTCTCTATAGAAATGTAAAAAGTCAAGTAAAAAATTGAACACATTGGGGCATTCATCAATCTTAATATATAAAAAAAGATTAAGAAAATTAATATAAACACACAATCAAGGAGTTTCAAATGTAGGGTAAAAGAAAACTCAAAATTAGCCTGAAATGTAGTTGGAAAATCAATAGCAAATTTTGAATTGTATCATGCCGCAATGCACATCTTGAACACTATTTCAAGCTGATCTTCAGTTTAGATGACTAGCAGAAAACTTCAAATTTGATTCAAAGCGGCTAGAATTATTTGCAAATGAATTATACATACAGAAACACACAGAAATATATATATATACACACACATTAGACACACGTGCACAAATATATATCCATTAATTTATAGCTTGGTGCACCACCACCCAAGCCATAAATTAATCCCACTCCTCCCCCGGACCCCCAAGCCAATCCGTTCTCCAAAGCCTGTATGAGAAAGATTGAGAGTTTATTTTATGTGATATTCTATGTGTCATGTGACTCATGTCTGCTCATTTTGTCATGTTGCATATGTCGATTTTCATATGTTGTATACTATTTTGCCCTTTGCGACTATCATCATATTTCATATAATATTCATCTTTTGACTTGTTGATCCCTTATTACAGTTTTATACTATTTGATTTTTTCAAATGTCAGTCATTTTTTTCCTACAAAAATCTTATGTTAAAGTTGAAATCTACCCTAATTTAGCTTTGTCTTTAAAGAACATTATTCTGCCAATAAATTATTTTTTCATGAAATACAATTAGCATAGCCTTTCCATCTACATGATTTTAAAAATTTCTTTCATTAGCCACATGTTATTGTCATTATTATCAATCTCGATGAATACAGTTAATTTTAATGTTCAACAACACATATTTGTTGAAGAAAAAATAGCATGTCACTTTTAGAATCTACAAATCAACATATTTCACAATGTTTTGAAGAGATTTTTACATACGTCACACAAATCGTGTTATATTACATCACACGTTCTCTTCACAAAAAATAAATACCATATATTATACATTTTGTGAAGATAGTGTATATAGTGTAATATCATAAGATTTATGTAACACGTATGTAAAATTGTAAATACCCACTTTTGAAAAGCTTGAATAATATAGAAAGCATAGACAATATCAGGTTGTAAATTTTGGAATAACAGTATCAGCAATTTGAAAGCCAGCAAAATTTTAAATGTATAAGCTTTGTTTTCTAGCTTTATTGTTTTATATTTGTAAATTTTATCTTCTATGAATTATAATTATTATAAATACAATTGTATCTAAATTTGTACAAAATGACACAGAAAAAGATACTACAAAATTATGTTCAATCCATATATTCCAAGTCGAGTGTAAAACCAAAACACTAGGAAAGAGGGACAAATCATTTAAGTATCGACCTGATCAATAAGATCCAAATTTGATAGGGCCCACCCTTTGCTTCTATATGCCTCTTGGACTTCTTCACATGAATTGCAGCAGTGATCATCTGACTACAAGACATGTTGACATCATTGTATAAACTCAAGATATAATATATTATATTGTCAATTAGAAGTTAAAATACTAAGCATCAAATGAATTCAGTTTAATTACCTTCTCCGCACCAAAACAAGAACCACAGTAAGTCTCATCATGCTCAAGTCTTCCACCATGCTTCTGTAAAGGCCTTTCTATCTAAAAGGATAATGCATATGGTTTTGATTGTCAATAATTCAACAAGATTATGATAGAGAAATGGTAGGTATAGAAGGAAGTACAATACAAACAGAGCTCATTGTAATCAACCTGTTTATATATATATATATATATATATATATATATATATATATATATATATATCACTTTTTATCTTAATCTAATACCATAATGAAGTTGAAGTCAAGGAACACAAGCAAAACTGTATTGGTCATTTTAGGATGTCAATATGGCTTTCAAGTATGATTTTCCTATAATCTACATTCCAAAACTTAGTTGAAGGCGATATATAATAATTTGCATGAACTAGAATCACTATTTGATGCAATACTATCCAACGTGATTATAGATGAAGAATTCAAAAGCCCCTTCAAATAGATGAGACAAGGCTATTCGTGATGTTGATATACTGTGTGCCTTTTTATCCACAAGTAATTGTTAGTGAATATTAAACAGTAAGAAACTGCGTTATCATAAAAGAATAGCATGCCATTATTTTGGTGTTATGGTTATTTGGTGGCACAACAAATTTTATAGTATCTCTTTATTATATGACTCCTAGTGATGCTGATGAGATGCGTCTTTTAATCCATTAGTAATTGATAATACAAAAGTTACAAGGTTAAAAATGGAATAAACATAAGAGTTTATCATGTCATTGTTTCAATGTCACAAATATTTGATGCTCCAACCAATTTTACAATACCACCATATATTACAAACATTCCCACTAACAATTTCTGCATGTTGAATGCCAAGTATGGTGTCAACTCTAGTTTATCAATATATTGCAGTAAATAGCACAAAGAAAGTTATTTGCGCCTATCAGTATATTTTAGAAAAAACCTCTAGGAAAGTTATTTACGGCTACCGTTTTGCTTTTGCAATAATGCTCATGCTACTTAAGCTTCCCATAATAGACACAAAACAATAAGCATAGTATCTATAATCCAACTCAATGGCTGTTACTGGTTTTAACAGACATCCAAATTAAATCTACTTTCTATAAACAATTCACGTTTCTTCAATTCCCAATTTTGTTGTTGTTCATAAATCTAGTATGATAAAGGTAAAAGAAAATTCTTGACATCACGAGAGAATTTTTTAAGTAAATATGCCATCTTTCATTTATCTTTTCCAAGTTACATTGAACCCATGATTTCAATTTTGGGGACCAAAAGCAATATCACTCACCCAATGGTGGAGACACCACGATCGACCGTCGATTCATTCCTGGCAGAGTTTATCGTCGACGGCCGAGATCTAGCCATGCTGCTTCGATCTGGATTGATTGACTATCAGGACAGATTGGGAAAGATGGATGCTGCGGATCGCTGACTCGAAAGATTGGAAATATCCTATTTATTCTGATTGATTGGAGATTCCATTTTGGGATGATTTTATTTCTCGCATTTATTTTATATTAGTTGTTTCTATTTCAGTGATCATTATTTTAGGCATGTTATTTAGCGTTCATCTAATTTATTTAAAATTTTAAAAGTAACTACTTTTGCGGGCTTAATTAATTTCTCAGTAATCACAAAATTATCCTCTGATATTTCGCATTATTTTGTGAATGTTCTGCCTTATAATATTGCTGATCTCTAAACTGCATTATCATTCATCTGTCCCGCATCACCCAAGGGACTGGCAACTATACATATCAACTTGTTACATCAAAGAAGAAAATAAAAACACAAAAACCTTAAATTGAGCATTCTTCAGCTAAATGAAATCCATTATTACACTATATTATTTCAGTTTGAGATTACAACACGTAAGCATATTTTTGAGCTTAAAATTAACAAAAAAATGCTGTTTGAATGTCAGTAATATAATTTTCCAGTTCCCTGCCAAAAATATAACTTTCTAGCACATTAAGTTGTTTGGCTATCACTATCAGTGAGGTTAAGGATTAAAGTAGAACTTAGTCCCATTTACTCACTTTGGTATTCAAAAATCAAGGGACTGAAATAGGGTTAATAGAGAGTTTAGTGAATTTAGTCCCGAAGAACATAAGGCTAAAAATGCTCAAGACACATACATGAAAACAATAAGACCAAAACAATTGAACATATGTGTCCATGGTCTGACTGAAACAAGAGAAGGAACGAGAAAAGGGAAGAGGAGCTAGAAGAAGGAAGCTGCAGTGTCAAGTGTTAGAACAAACTATCAAAGATATCACAACAGCTCAACGAAACTGCATAAGCAATACTAACTTCATTCAAGTACCTTTGGAGCTCCTACACCATCCTGTCTTGTTCCAATCACTTTACCATAGTGATCGATTCTCTTTTTGACAATATCGTGTGTCTGAAAGAAAGCAAAAATTGATAAAGCACATGAAGTTGACAGACACCATAGAAATACATTCATAAACTTATTAGACCAAACAAAGATGAAAAGATGCAGACGTACTATATCATAATGTTGTTCTCCACTGACATCGATTGAATCAACACTGACAAGTGTGCAAGCAAGATGAGGAAAGGTTATATCAAACTGCAAAAGCACATGCAAATCTTATAATTGATTCATCGATTTCAGCATGCCAGCAAGCCATGTGTATATGCCATCTGTAGTTCAACTCAAGCTAATAGAAGAATATAAGACTCTTGTCTCTTGTAATATAGAACGTGCCAGAAATAAAAGAGAATAAATAACTAGAACAGACAATCAAACTCATTCAGGAGGTTTCCATATACATGTGGCTAACAAAAAATAACAATCTCTACTCAATACAATACAATCCTTGTCAAAACCTTTGCATTTTTGAATAGTTTGTATCATAAATGTTTGCAAAACATGCTTCACATTCTTAAAACCAAAAAATTTCAAAATTATAGAAATAATAACACAGGAAAATGGTCCAATCTAGGTAACAAATGTAAAAGGGATCCTGAGTTAGCTAACATTGACACGCAGTCTTTCCCCTCTTGATGTGTCCACTATCAACTTTGACTCTGTAGCTGAATAAAGATACAATCCTGAACACAAAACCAGAAACATTACTTAGCCAAATTCCCAAAGGAAAGTATCATAAACAATGAAGCTACTAATAACTCCAAACTATGTTTTCTATACAGAGATATACACTTGTAAAGTACTGCAGATGCTGGAAGAGAATCAAAAAGGAACATCTTGTATGTCTGCTTTCTATGATAGAATACTGGAAGTTCATTGATATCACTGACACTGCAGGCACAACATTATTAAAAGAATGTATATTTCATTGATACCAAAACATTTAAAAACACAAGACATTTGGATTTTCATATTATAAGTTGGCTTACATCAAAATTCAGCTTTAAGTTCATATCTTTTTACATTGGTATCAAAGTTCTGACGAAACACGCTCAAAAGAAGGTGCCTTGGTGTACACTTTTGTTAAATAATATTCTTCTTATTGATAAGATTAGAGACGAGAATAAGGCGAAACTCAAGCTATAAAAGAATACTTTAGAGTTTAAAAAGTTTTATCATAGTAGATCTAGAGTCGAATACATGAATGTAAATTTAGTCAAAATAAAAACACTCATATTGAGAAAGTGACAACTGGTAATCAAGTTATCAAAAAAAGCAAGCGATTTAAATACCTCAGATCAATTCTATAAAATAACGGTGAAATAGATGAGTATGTTATTAGTAAAATCCAAACAAGATGGATTAAATGGAATAATTGGTGTTTTGTGTATTAAAAAGTTTCTGCTCAGATTTAAAGGTAAATTTTATAGAACAGTAAAAAGACTTGCCATGTTATATGGCGTTGACTATTGAGTGTTAGCCTACATAGCAAAAGCTAAAAACATATGAATAAAATAAGTGTAGCAGAAATAAAAACGATAAAGTCGATGAAAGAGTATATACAAAGAAACATGATGAAAAATAAGTATATCTTTAAAAAGGTCAAAGTAATTTCAATTGAAGATAAGCTTAGAAAGAGTCATCCTACATGATTTGAACATATAAATTGTAGACTGATTAAAGCACTGGTAAGGAAAGTCAGGTTATTGGATCTTGTCCATGTAAAAAGAGGAAAAGAAAGCTCGAAAAAAACAAGGCAAAAAACTATAAGGAATGACCTTGCATACTTATAGCTAAATGGAGAGCTCTTATTTGATAGAATGCAATGAAAATAAAAAATTCATGTAGCAGATCTCACCTACTAGAATCAAAGCTTGGTTATTATTATCGTCGTTGTATGCACCATACACCATTTAAATGATCAAGTGAAGATAATGAAATTATGGAGGACATTCAGAAACAACAAACAGGAGTCAAGCATGAAGATGAAAGCTTTCCAAAGTGCTCTATATCTAATACTAAAGTCCAGCCTGATTTCAATTCTGGTATCTTCCTATCATATAGTTTTCCTCTTGTAAATATCATGAACATTGCAACATATATGTGTGTGTGTGTGCACATGCATCCTTTTAATTGATATGCAATTTTAGTCACCCCAAAAGTAGAATTTGTCTAGACACTAGTCCAACATATGTAATGAGATCTGTAGGCCTCATTTTAATTTTAGTTTGTTAATGCATTAAAAAAGATGACATCTCTCCTTTTTTCACAACAAACAGTAAATTTAAGTTTATCATAGAAACCCAAACATTTGCATATAAATGGAGAAAAAACCGGTTTGGTAACAGTTAAAACATAGTACACTTCCATCAATCAGGAAATTGAGAGAAATAACCATCTTAGAAAGGATAAAGTGTGGAGCTCCGCAAAAACAAATAAAAGGAGTGGCTATGGACAATTTATCAAAGCTGAAGGCATTTAGCATGAAAATATTCACGCCAGTATTTTTCATTAAAGACCTATTGCATCTCGATTATATTAGCTTTACATAATCAACCATCCCTACATGGCACAGACCATCCCATTTCATTTCTTCACCTGGCAGTCTGGCACATCATCCAAGTTTTCAAGAAAGTTCAATGCTTCATCAAGTTTGTCAACCACTTTTCGACATATAAATCAGTTAAATCCTCATGAATACTCAATTCAACAAGCAAGGTTAAAGTGAAATTCACAATAATGAAATAATAATGCCTCATACTAGTGGGCAAGGTCAGAACAGAACTGCAGACATGTTATTAATTAATTGGGTACCACAGACAATATTCACTTTAAGCACTTTAAGATAAATGGAAGAAACTAATAAAAAGGCTTCTTATGATAAGAAATGCTGCAAAAGCCAGAGCCAAAGAGCATTTTACGATTTGTTGAAGAAATCTATAGACTTTGCATCAGAAACAAAATGCTGTGGATTTCTGCATGCATAAATATACTAGAATTAAAATAATGAAAACAGCTTTAAAACTAACAATGCTCAAACTCTCTGGGACAGTTAGGAGATTCACATATCGGAAGTGATTACCGACCCTTATTTTACAACGAACTTTTCAAACAGAATGGAAGGTCTAACACCCAATTACTGATTCAATGCAACTGTAACAGAAAAGCCAATTCATAACATTTTAGGACTATATGTTCAGCTGGTTATCACGCAATATAACTTCCCCTTTCCTTTTCAAATATCAAAAAAAAGCTTTTCGTGAAAGCAGATAACGTAGTGACACAGCAAACCACAGTAAGTTAAGGAAGAAGGAACAGCGCACTCGTAAAATTTCACTCTCTACCATGAATTCTCCTATTCCTTAGTCGCCATGACAAACTGAAAGTACTCAAATAGATCAAACAAAAAATCTAACAAAAACCACAGGACATCAATGAGAAGCAGACAACAATGAAATTTCCAATATTTAGAATCCACAAAGCAATATTCCCCATTATTCAGAATAAGCATCAGAATGTGGAAGGGAATAAAAACTCACTGATCTCCGATAAGAAAAGGAAGATTATTATGATCGCGGAGACGACGGTGATGAGACCACCGGATCGTGTCCTATTATAGAAATCTTCGTTGATCTTCGGGTATGCATCGAGATTCTTGAGTTTGTTGAGGATTTCCATATCCCCTGGGACAGTATCGGGGATTAAAACAGAGGATTAGGAAAGAACCCAGGCCCTAAAGAAAGAAAAAAGGGATAAGCCGGGAAAGATAAATAGAGCTTCTAGAGATTCTCCATCTTCCAAGAGCCTTCTTACTTCTCCTCCCCTGATTGGCGAAGAGCCGCCGGAGATCGAAAAAACCTATCGGATCTTGACGTCCGGCGACGGCCTTATATGGGAGAATTTCTCTCAGACGGAGCACCGTCAGGAGCACGCCCCATCGGTAGGTGCCCCAACTTTCAAAATTTATTTGAAAAAAATATTCTGTTAGTAAATCATTAAAATTATATTTTTATTTTTAATGGTACATATTTTTCTCTTCCTCAATACTACACTAAAGCGTTGATTTGTCCTAAAATCAATTCACGTCGCGGATGTCTCCTTCCTTTATCGTCACCTAAACATTAAGGTTTTAGAATTTTCACTCAAAATATATTTAAATATCCTTAAAATAATATGATGAACAGCTCAAATTTTTTGTAATCTAATTATAGTTAGGTTATTGAAAAATTATGATTACTCATTATAATAAAAATAAGTTAAAATATATGTATGTAAGATTTTATAATATTTTGAGTGTGCATAGCGTAATTAACTAAGAATGGTATGATGATATTAGTATTATGTACGTAAATGTCTCGGATTTTAAAAAATAATAGTAATAAACTCATGTTATTGTAAAAACTTAATTTAATATGATTTGATCCGCTCTTATATACAATGCATTTTTAACATTAAATTGAATCTCCTAATAAATCAGTCCAAGAATAAATTAGTCAGATTAATTTGATAAGAATACAT
>KZ451896.1:651187-762660 GCA_002786265.1 Apostasia shenzhenica
TATATATATATATATCAATTGGGATAAGGATATATCTGTCCCAACTTAGTTTTGTACTATTGTGACATTGTCTTGTCTAATAGTACTTGTGAGCTTGTTTGATTGAAAGATAAATTTGAGTAAAATAAAATATATTTTATTTTATAAAATTAATAGAAATAAAATTTATTTTAATATTAAGAGGTATGTAATATGTGAAATAAAATTAATTTTAGTATTAACATTTATATTAAATGTGAAATAAAGTTAATTTTTAAGATTAAAATTTATATTAAATGTGAAATAAATTTATTAAAATTTATAATATTATTATTATATTTTTTTGCTCAATTTTAGTTATTTGCCAAATAAGACCTATAAGTGATTTTTTTTATATATAAACTAGGCCAAGGCCAATATTCTAGGAAAAAAAAACCATGTAAGATCATACAAACAAAAAAAAATTGCCAACCATATGAATTGTTAGATGTGGCTGAAATTTTTCCAGAAACTGTTTTTTTAATAAGGATCAATTTCTTCGTCAGTAAATTCATTGAAATCATTCTATCAAAAAAAAATCATTGAAATCATATTGGAGTAGTATCAAACAATTTACTCATTTTAATTCTTTTTTGAAAACAAAATATTTAAATTAAAAATTGTGAAAGTTGAAAAAATATATAAAAAAAAAAACATACCTACTAGAAATTATTCAAAAGTTGTCAACTTTCTTCATCAGTCTAAATGCAGAAAACGAAACAATGAAGACTCAAAAAATAAGTAGGACAGGTACAATCAGTGGTAGTTATTTGACATGTGTAGTTGGCATTTTACTTCTAGCATTTAAAAGATTGTTGAATATGAAACAATTTATTCATTTTTTTTTTTAATCTTACAATAAAATATCTTGTGTTGGGATCAAATACATGGGTTTAGACAAATCCTAGATGGTTAAAAATGGATATAGAACTTCTCCCTTTACGGAATAATTTGTTAACAATGTGGGGGTGCAAGTCTACAAGTCTGAGTCTCTTTAAACTTAGTTTAATTGTTCTTGTTTCATGAAAATTAATTTTATATAACTAGTTATGCCATGCAGGCCATGTTTGCCACGAGGACTAAATCAGGACCAAAATGATACTAATTTAAAAAATAATAATAATAATAATAATAAATAAAAAATTTTAATCATTCTACATAAATTTTAATATAAAAAGAATATTATTTTACTTCACATACTCAATAATTTTCATTAAAAAATTAATTTTATTTTACATCCTAGACCAAAATACTCGATTCGAATATTTTGATCTAGGATGTAAAATAAAATATATATTTTTATTAAAAATTATTGAGTATATGAAGTAAAATAATATTTTTTATATTAAAATTTGTGTAGAATGATTAAAAATTTTTATTTATTATTATTATTGTTATTTTTTAAATTAGTATCACTTTGGTCCTGATTTGATCCTCGCATCAAACAAGGCTTCAAGTTGAGTGAATATTAGTCATTTTGTTGTCTTCTCATTTAAGTCACAAATAAAAGCTGGTATAGTTTTAAATGGTTAGCGGTATATGTTCCACTTTGATGTTGGCCGACATACAGTTGGCCGACATATAGTTTTGGTAATATACGAAGTGAAAAAGATTACGTAATAATGCAAAAAAAAAATAAGCCTGCCTTGTCCTAAAATTACTTTATGTCAGAACTATGCTGAGAAAAGATAAATCATACAATATAAAGAATGATATATGCATGAATACATACAAAAAAAAAATACAGGTCATTTGCTTGCCTTTCTCAACTTACTGTACTAGGTGTACCGCGAAGAATGGGTGAAGCTCCAAAGCTGCAAGCATAGTATATCAAGTTGTTAAAACACACAAAAAAATGAGACATACAAACAAAACAAGGATTGTTAAATCCGAACCCTTTCATTTTAAAAACAAAAAATTCATTCAGGTGGTGTTATGATAAAGCAAATCGAAAAAAAAAATCATATTGCAAAGGATTTGTTTGGTTGGGTATTAATTTTAGGTAAGAAAAAAGAAAATATTTTATTTTATAGAATTGATGTGAAAAAAAATTATTTTAATATCGGAAGGTGTGTAGGATGTGAAATAAAGTTGATTTTGAAGTTGGAATTTGTGTTAGATGTAAAATAAAGTTAATTTTTAATATTAAAATTTATATTTGACGTGAAATAAAGTAATTAAATTTTATAATAAATTTAAAATATTATTAAAATGTTATTTCTCCGATTTTTGAGAGGTAGCCAAACAACTACAGAGATTCTAACATTATATATACACAAAATGTCGGTATTAAATGTCTAAATCACAGATTCATGTAAAAGAAAGTTGAAACGATAATAGCAACAATCACTACCATGCTTTAATTCCACTAGGTAGAGTAGCCGTAAATCTAAAGTTCTGATACCAAATAGAAATATAAACAAAGAAAAGACCTAAAATTTTCTAGAATATAAAAACGAATTATGAGGTAGTTTAATGTGTCCCAATAGTATAGAGCAAAATAAACCACGTGATCTTTTTTCAAAAAAACAATGATATATCATTCAGGAAAAGTTTAAAAGAAAAACATATTCGGATAATGTCATGAAAGTACAAATCAAAAAGCATTTGACAAGGCAACTTGCTAACCTACTAACACGATAAATAAAGTTTCAAAAGTAAAGAGTCAAAATATAAAACTATTCATAGGCCGCAACCTACAACCTTAAGCTTTTAGGTAATCTACGTAACCAGAGGTTTAACATAAACTATGTACTAAAAATACTCAAAATACATATGACAATATTTATACAATAAAATAAAGTTTTGAATTCTTGTTAGTCCAAATCTATTTATACTTATGAACGGCTCTTATTATATGACTTAATAAAAAAACATTCCTGCATGATGAGACTGGTGCAACAACGGTTCTTCGTGACCATCAAAGAGTCTTCTTAGAAGTTGTGGGTATCAAATTATTCACGAGAGCAATCAAGGCGGCAAAGGAACTCTAAAGGCGACAAAACTGGCTAGTACCTAAGAAGAAAGAACTTAGGGCGTTTGACTGGATGGAAAGGTTACCATTGTAGGGGCATTCTGCTTTCACTACATGGAGCTATTGGAAGCGACATACTGCTTAAGTTCTTTTATTTTTTGAGTGCTTTTAAGGAATATAGGATTACACGTGTATACGGATCCGCCAACAAGACAATTGACTTTGTAGCTTTTTTACTTGTATAGCTGATATAGAATGGAATGAGGATACAACTCTCCCACCTGATTTTTGTACGATCCTCACTGAGGATCGCAATGGTTGTACTTGATTTACTTGTTTTGCTTTTTATAGTATTTTGGGCTTTGACTGAGTTTCACAAAAACATATGTATCAAGTGAGTTTTTTAACTACTAATTTACATAAATGAAAATTCAAAGTATAATAACAGATCATGCAAAGTAATGCACGTATTTATCACTATCTTACATATCTTGAAAATCATAATAAAGAAACGGATAAGCTTTTAGAAACTTAACAACCAACACGCAAAACATTACCTCCACGTTCTTCAATTCAAACTCTTCACTATGAGCCAAGCACAAATTTCCAAAGGTTTCACAAGGTCCACTCGTTCCATGCAAGCTTTTCAAAGAGGAAGTAATGTTATTTGAAGAGATACAAAGTTCGAAAAGTTTGGTAGCATCATTTTTGCTTCCACTAAATTATAGTGATCATTTGCAAAGTAAAATCAAATTCAGGAAATGTAACAGAAACGGTAAGTTGGAAAAGTAAAACTACTCACAGATCCTCTTCCAGGGACAATGCAAAGCTGCCGCCACCACCAAATGCAAGAATATCATTCAAGCACAAATAGTAGTACCTATTTGCACCTATGCAGCATCACTTCAGTAGCAAGTTCATTTTACTAAAAATTGCCATCATAGTGTGAATAAAACATAAGTGGGCAGGCTTACAAAAAATCATCAAAAAGATAGCATATTCATATTTCGTAGGTATTTTCATAGATGCTTTCCTAAATGGACCTCATATCAGTTATAACATTGAAAAAATAAATATACAAGAACCAATGCTAGATTACAAAATAAATTTGGAATAACAATGATATCTAAAATTGCCATAAGCCCATCACATGCATTATTGATGTGGATCTAGATATCCTAAAGAAAAATTTAGTTTTATTAATATTAAAGGAGTTAATAGTTTGTTAGTTATGTTAATAAGAGGATTTTGTATTTAGTATTTATCTTTTTTAATTTATCATTTTATTATTAGTCTTTTTTTCTCTAGTTAGTTGAACTAATAAACCCTATTAAATTTTATCATAATTTTAATCCTTTATTTTTTGGTTAATGGGCTAGCACTTGATAAATAAGCCCTAGTACTTTGTAATGGGTAGCATTTCCATGAATTGAATAAAGTAATTTCTATTCCTTCACTATATTCTAGTCTTCTCCCTTTTTAGCCTGCCTTGTCCTACATCCATTTTAGGATCATAGCTTCACTTCACTTCCGATTAGACTACCTTTGAACTCTTACTGAAATTCCCATGCTTTCACCTGAACATGTCAATCTGTGATGCAGGAGACCCTTTAGTGGTGATCCATCTTCAAAACCCAACTAGATGAGAGCCAAAGTGTGTTTTTTGCCAAATTCCACAACAGTTAGCTATGTGTGCAGTAGACAAATTTTTGTTGATCAAATGATTATTCAATTGACCTGCACCGTTGTTGAGACTGACGAACATGATGTCTCGCATGTTCCCATTGAGGACGTGAGGCCAGAGTGAACATATCATGTGATCTTTCGTTGCTAAGCCACCAACGATAAAATCGGTAGTTCTTCCTTAATGCAATAATGGACCGATGCAACATGGCGGAGTGACACTTAAGTCACTTGAGCTTCCACCCACTCCGCCCAGCACCAATGATCCACCGCATTGCATTGAGAAATTTATTGTCCTCGCATGTCTTCCGTACCAATCTTTTTGCCTCATGCGCCTCCCACCCTCCCCCACCTACTTGCCAGCATATGCTAGATCACCCATCTCACTGGTATTGATGGATTCATCACTAAAGGCAGCGTTTGGGAACCCTCAAAGTCATTACTAAACCTAATCATTATACAACAATTAATATTTCCAATATTTAATCCACATCAGGGACCAACTCCTTGCAATAACTACAGAGACCAACTAGTTAATGTTATATCCGATCCAACTTTACTTAGATATGGACCAATATAATAGATTTAAGCC
This sequence comes from Apostasia shenzhenica, assembly GCA_002786265.1. Lineage (NCBI taxonomy): Eukaryota > Viridiplantae > Streptophyta > Magnoliopsida > Asparagales > Orchidaceae > Apostasia > Apostasia shenzhenica. The sequence goes on from KZ451896.1 coordinate 656,455, forward strand.
ATATTCAAATTTAAGTTTAGACTTGACTCAAATAGCATTCTTTTTTAAAACAAGTGTGAAATATCAAGAAGGTAGTAGGAATTCTTCACAAGTTGCAAGATTGGGATACACAAGAAGCTTTGGAAGGCACGTTTTGCAGAAACATATGTTCGAGACGCTCTCAATCTAAAAACTCCCCCAAAACCTTTAAGGGAGTTTGATCGAATTAAGCAACTACTAAAGTGATTCCACACAATGTTATGGTTGAGGACAAACACAATTATAACGATGCAAATCCAGCAACTGTTGAAATTGTTGTGCAGGAAGAATATGTGCTAGAGCTCATTGATACATATTGTAGTTCGATCAATGTAACGTAGAACAAGCTAGAGACACAATAGGATTCTAAATCTAACGTTATACAAGTTTTAAAAATAAAGAAAATTTTATGACTCAATCTAAGACAATGCATCTTTTGTTTTTGTTGAGAGCAATGATTCTTCATCCATTACATCTCAATCAAAGCCTATATTTATCAAGAAGAACAATGGCACAGAACAAAAGGGTTTGCAAGATGCTGATAAGGAGATCAGAAAAGAACAAGTCCTTATATTGACATACGAAAGATTGATATTTCACCCACACAGACTTGAAGCTTGGTCTTATTGATAACTGATGTCAGTTCAAACTCAAAATCTAATCCTTATTTCAAAATGCAATCCAAAAAATCCAAGGATATCAATAGGAGTAAAGATGGGTTTAAAATCATGTTTCCCAATAGTACAAACCAGGACAATATTTTAAATTCCAATGGACCAAAGCACATGAACTAGCTTCAGGTATAGAAAATTTTGAAAAAGAACTCTCCCTAATATTTTCATATGCTGAACTGAGTAGCATCCAAATTTTCTATTAAGCATTTAATCTTGAAATATCATGATACCATCCTAAAATTAATTCTATAGCATTTTATACATGTAACCCTACAAAAATCAACATATGTCTACAAATAAAAATTGTTATCACTAGATATCTTTACCAGTTGCTCTGAAGAGCCTTGGCTCCCCATATATTGTTGTGAACACGAATGTTTGATTGGTACCCTACCAACAACAAACTTTCAAAATCAAAATACCACCATCAAAAGTAAATGAAATAATTAAAACGGTTCAGCAATATAGATTTCAAGCACAGGATGACAAAGGCAAGTACTTGGTATTTTCTTTTGGCAGTCGGCTTTATAGGACAGTCCAAGAAACCGCCAAATACAGCTCCTTGCATATCTCCAACAATCTAGCAAGTACAAAATTAACTAAAAATAAGCACAGTATATGATATCGTACATAGCAACAAACATGAAAAAAAAATACAAGTAGAGCACATAAGACAAAAGCACAAGTACAATATTCAAAAAATACTAATACTCACTAGTAAACATGGGCCTGGAAAACTGGCGCTCCTACGTAGAAGTGTTTTCAGTGATATCCCATGTTTCAGAGTACTGTCCTTCATTTTCAGCCAAACAGTAAATCATAATAGAAAGTTGCTAGAACAATGCAAGTTTATATAGAAGTCAAGGGTGATTACCTGTATGACAGTAACCATTGACACCCTTTCACAATATTAGGGAGGCATGACTGCAGGAAATCAAACAACTGGCCAGATATAAATGTTGAAGTCTCCATGAAGAAAGGAAGCAACACTTCAGAATCATTTAAGGAAGATAACACAGCAACACTTGCACTTCTTTCAAAGCCATCTTTGACATGTTCTTTAATATCTGAAGCCAGACTATCACAATCACTTTCAGACTGCCTGCCATCTATTTGAGTTTCCAATGGTCTGTCTTTACAGTCAAAGCCATTAGATTTCCAAATTTTACAGGATTGAGTTGGATACGCTTTAGGAGTTTGGAAGCTAGAAGAAGGGGCATTTCCAGCACCAGAGCATGTAGCAGGTAGCATGGATAACAAAAAAGAAGAAATGGTAGACCTCTTTTGGGAAGGCATTTCTTCCCCAGAAAACGAACAGGCCTGAACATAAAAAAATAAAGTAGGTGCACAAATAATTATGTTGGAAAACAAATAAAAGGAATACTCATAATCAATCACAGACATAATCCTGTAGATGCTCGTGCTATGGATATTCTAATGAGTGAGATAAGTACTATCATGAAATAGGATTCTTCAAGATTCTTTCAACAAAACTAATTGCAATTCAAAAGAACAAATCATTGAGCTCTAACAAATTAAGATGAAAACAATCAGAAATGATCTCCTACTGTCACCAACCAAAAACTATAACCTTAGATAACAAATATTTGAAAAAATGCCTTGCGTAATTTCAATAGGCTATAAATTAAGAACATGTTGTGTTACAGAGGAGCAAAAAATTTGATTAGGACTTCAAGCCAGGCTTCTAAATGCAGTTTGAATTTCACTCAATTGATATTATAACAAAAGAAACAAGAAAGAAATAGGAAAAATCTCATCTAGAGACAATTTTGAGACAGCTACAAAGTTAGAAAAAGAAGTCATACAACCCCCTAACATACTGTATCAAATTACCGTAAATGTACATCGTCACACTCTTGCTTAGCTTACAGCATAAAAACAAAAAAAATCCATTATGGATGTACAATATGAGAGGAATATAAGCTTCAAACTGATAAATATTACTTACTAAAACTAAATTCAAAAATAAAGAAAATAGAAAAAAAAACCAAGGCATCTGACTCAGGCACTTGGGAGTTTGGATGAACATGAATACAAAAGTCATTAGACAAAATCGTAGTTGGGTGCAAAGCTGTGAGTTTCTTTCTTAACAAAGCTTCTTAATATCCTTCTTTACAGAGAAAAATAATATACCCATCCATTTGCCATTGCATGACAAATGAGTTAAAAACCTGTTTTCGCCTTTCAAAATAAATTCACTGACAAGCTTTTTTTTTTTTGAAAGGTGATTTCACTGATAAGCTTTTACCCATAGTAGAAGCCATGCTTTGCATGTTGATTATTTTTTATACTATGGTACACTTTATACTTCCTCCAAAACACATTGAACCCGCATAACTACCTTGATGTACAGCTACATGATTATATAAGATTCCCATGTTACTGTTCTAGTGATTTTTATGCAGTTCTCGAATAAATATAAAACAACAAAATCTAAATCCCAAACTAGCTAGGATTGTTTCTAACATGCCTATTCTATCAAACCTGATTTCAAGTTTATTTTTCAATTAGAGATTACTCAATCATTTTTGACTATAAGGTGCATAAAATATATATCTTCCCTCCACAGCTAAAAACAATTTGAACTCAAGACATCATTGAGAAAAGCTAAAATGCTTTGCAATTCTTTGCCATTTTTTTAACCTGCTTCCATTACAAAAAAAATTAAAAAGTCGAACCTTGTTTAAAAAAGCTAAAGGTTTAGAATTCTTTTGACTTTGATAGTCATTGATTATTTACACATACATCATTAACTACATAACAAAAACAACATTCAAATAAACAATATTATAGTTGATTTTTCCTTTTTATTTGTGTGTTTGCATTGGTTATAAAGTTTTTAAATGGACATATTTAAAAAAAAATTATACCATGATATAAACTTTTCACAGATAATATTCCTCATATTGATAAAACTAGAGATGAAGCTAAAGCAAAACTCGAGTTACAGAGAAATACCTTAGAGTTTAAAAATTTTCATCTTAGTAAATTTAAAACTGAATATATTGATTGCAAACTTAGTCAAGCTAAACATTTATATTATAAAAAAAAATTTAAACAAGATCATGAACATTATAATAACTTTTTGACACTTCAAATTGCTAGGAGTTGGGGTTATTTGTTTCATCAATTTGCTCCCTATTGACCGTATAAAATAACCAATTTTAATTTAATTCAAAAATAGAGCACTCTATTTTGGCGTGGCTTTGCAGCAGGTATAGCCTCCACAATATCATCCAATGAACCTTAAAAACTATAACATTCCAACACTGTTGATTCCCAAAGCAAAGCGTCTTACAAATGAAATAAAACAAGAGAAACACAACTTCAGCCTTCACAGCTACCTTCTCATACAATTACAGGTTTTTCATCATCAAGATGCCCCTGCCATACCCTGAAAACCACACTGCACCCACCTTAACCCATCTCCCAAAATAAATTTCCAGTAAAGGACAGATATTTCAACAAAACAATCCTCAAATGTAGGAGTTCCAAACTGTTTATCCATAAAATATTGACTCACTTTTTCCAATTGGGAACTTCCAATTCTAAGTTAAAAGAAACTTGTCAAATCAAATATCTCGTTAAAGCATATGATCAGCATATTCAATAAGTAGTGTTTACATGTTTAGCCTATACTGCAAAGACTTCAGATAAAAAACACGTTCGGTCAACTATTGTTATCACAATAAATCAAAACTGTACACATGGCAAACTTCAGAATGGGAAGGTTCGATATTGAAGTGATAAAGTCAAAGGACAAAATCCTTATGCCAAAACATTTCTCTGACTACACTCATTTGTAATGTGATATTGGACTGACCTAACAATATACTTTAACACTAAAATCATAAAATCAGAGCTACACCAATAAAGTAATGGCAAGTACCAATAAAGCTACTGCTGCCATATCCTCTTCAAATTGCACCAAAAGCTAGGCAAGAGAATATAATAATCCAAGCATGCAACAATCCACACTCTGGACTATCCTTAGCTTTCACATTTCCCATATATAAATATGGAAGAAGAGGAAGAAAGAGTAGCTCCACTCCCTGAACTATTACCTCCCGTCTACAAGGAAAGTAACACCACATAAGGGTTGTAGGATTTTCGACCAGGATCATCACTCTTCCCCCTATCCCTTATAGAAATCTCAAGTAGTCTACTTCCTTTCCCTTGGTCAAGTGTAATAACAAGACCTTTTCCATATTCTTCTCTTCTTGTTAGTGAAATATATATCTCAGGCTTGATGTCGTGGTTTTCTACAGACAATCAAGTTTCACATTAAAATTCTTGTCGACTCTTGTTTTACCCATATTTTTGCATCTTTCTATTCAATAGATTTAATTTTATGTCAACAAATATAATCTCAAAAGCAATGGCAACTAATGTTGGTGTTAGTAATGCTGATACACTAAAAAAATGTGAATATTAGCATACATGCATATTAAGAAGTTGCCAAGAATGCTTTAGCAAAATCGTGTGATATGAAGGCATCCATCAACAAAGAAAAGTAACCCCAAAAAAACGTGAATGAACTGTATTAACTTAAGGCGGATTGCTAAAAAGGACACATATGTAGACGAACAACATCATAAACAGCCTTCTCAACATTTTTTAGAAGCACATCTTTATATGCATCCTAAAATGCCCTAAAGACAATGCCTATAACTACAAAATATTTTGTGGCAGACTTAGACAAAATCTAGGAAGTAAAACATCAGTTTCAGTACATTAGGTAAATATACTATTTGCTAGCAAATAACAAAGCTAGGGCAACGATATTCACTGTAGGAAACCCTACATCAAATAGAACATTGGGCCACTGGTGCCATGGTCCAAACAAGACATCGATTATCAGTTCAAGCACTAGACTTATGCAAGTACAGCATTTTGAAAATCAAATTGATCCTATTTCATTGTCAAACTTATATGTATAAGTTGGTTCATCATCTATTTGTACAAGCTACAAAATTGATCCAAAAAATTTGTCAATGCATTTCCAAATGCCTCTCCTTGATTGGCTCTATTTGGCATTGTTGTATTGCAAAGTACTATGTTATATAGTTGTATTAAAAATTTCTATTCAATAAAGCTATTTTATCTGTTTGGCAAATTGCTGTTAAATGTTGAACTGTTTGGAAAAAAAAGAAAAACTATTGTGCTTTATAAAAAATTCATAAGTTTGACCATATGAGACAAATAAACAAGGTTGTTATTATTACATATATTTTATTAATAAATAATAAAATAATTACATATATATTTTGAAATATATTGTCAAAATAATTATATTATATATATAACATTATATATTTACTATATGATGAATAATTATAGTAAGATTATAAGAATTTAATTATTTTGAGAGTATTTTCGTCTTTGATTAGTTATAATAAAAATACTTTTTTGAAAAGCCATTTTTGAGCTTTCTCCCACAGTTATTTTTTAGTTTTTAAAAGCTGAAAAATTCCTCAAAAATTGTTTTATTAAACGCAGCTTTTACCTTTCAGCTGCATGAAAAAGTGCTTTTTCCTATCAAAAGGCTTTCCCAAATGCAGCCTAAGATGATAGTTGATTTCATTTCCCTTCCTACTTGTGATAATTCTCTTCCATGCATTACTTGCCATTATAAAGGGATCAATACATTTTTATCATCCAAAACTATTTCAACCGATTTATCTGTCTAGATCTGTGACCGAGAAACCATCATTATAGTTCCTGATCAATTCCTGGTTTGCATCTAGTTAATTCACTCTGAAAAACCTAAAAGAAAATTTCTCCTGACTCATCCAAATCTCGGATCCATAACCTCATTGCTAAGAAGCAAACAAAATAGAAATAAAACAAACCTGCTACTACACGACTCATAAAAATGAGAAATCAGCCTTGGTCACATGAACCAGATGCAAAGTACCCAATCCATGAGTAAAGCAGCACAATGCAACAAGAAGAAGGGAGAGAAAAGAATGGATCAGAAGTCATACCTGAGGCTTTGGCGGGCGGCAGGCGGAGGAAAAACCGAGGTTGGAATGAGAAGGGGGAGTGTCAGACAGGATTAGGGAAAGCTTGTCAGCAAACCTATCCTTCCATGAGTTCATCGCCGGATCCGGAGAAGAAGAAACCCTAGCCGTAAACCTAGCGAAGGCCCACCTCCCGGCATTCGCGTTTATGTCGGTGAATTTCCGCGGCCAGCGAGCGCGCTTTCAACCCTTGGAACTTCAACCGTACAGCGTAGGACTTGGATTTTCTCATAAAAAAATATATATAAATTATTAATGAGTTTCTATAATTTTATCAAAAATTATATCTAAATTTATATTATTTTAAAATTTTTACACTACTTTTAAATTTTAAAAGATAAAAGTTTACAAAAATTAAAATTAAAATATAATTATGAGTAAATTATCAAAACTTATTTATAGTTTATTTATTTATAGTTTATCCTTTAAACAATCATTTATATACCAAAGGAAATTTCTTTCTCATATAATATTTACATTTTATATTTTTTGATTTATCCCTTTAAAATTTGTATTGAGCCAACCCAGCAGCAGACACGAAATATAAAAAACGTAACACTTTGTGTTATTCTTTTATCATTTTCTAATTTTCATCATTATTTTTTTTATTTTGTACAAATATGTTGTTTGATTTATATTTAATTTATATGTAATAAAATAGTCTATACAAAATATAAAAATGATCATCCCAAAAATAATGTTTTGTATAAGTTTAGTTATTTTGTATGAGTAATTTTTTAAAATTTATAGTCATTTTTTTTATTTGTATATATATACAAATGTTTTTAAAAAAATATAAAAGAAAATTAATGTATATAAAAAAAGGTATGAAACAATGAGATACAACGAGAAAACAATGTGAAATAATATTTTACTATTGGCAAAATTTTCAAAATCAGATCAGAAATTGAATCAATCAATTGATTGCTTCATGATCTAGCTGGTACAAATGGTTGGATTTTAATAAGACCAAATGACCTCATTACTTCATTATAGGTATTTTTTAATTTTATAAATATTATGAATAATTTTTTAAACTTTTAAATTAATATATAAAAATTAAAAAAGAAGGCTCAACACTATGAAAAATATTTAATATGCTTTAAATTAAAAAATTTAATTAAACTTAACTCCTAATTTACACAAATAATTTAAATAATGAAGTGAAGAGAATATAAAAATCTAATAAGTTCATAAAATCTTAATCAGTTCAATTGGTTCATCTAGTTCATCAATCAAATTAATTTTTAACTAGTTTTTAACTAATTCAACTGAACTGGACTATTATTTTAATTTAATGAATAAATTAGACTGGTATATAATTCCTGGGCTGGAATCAGTTCGATCAATTAAATGTGATCCAATTCTAAAAACTTGCTCGCGGTTAATCGGTTTGGGTGTCAAACTATTTGGCACTCAACCATTGATCATCAATTCATCATGTGTGCACTTTAGGTGGGCCGGCCAACAATTGGGCTGAATGATTCGGCCCACTGGGCCACCATGGGCCTACGCAATGGCTTTGATTCGGATCGAATAATTTCTCATAATTTGTGGAATGGCGTCGTCTTCCCGGCCGGTCGAAATAGGTGGTCAGTTCGAGATTTGTAGTTCGGTGCAGTCAAGCGGCGATCTTTATGAAAGAATGCGAGTTTAGGGCGTCCCAGCCCCAAACGATGTGGCGAGTTGCGGGGTGCCGGTGGAAGAGAGAAGTACGGCGGATCTCCTCCGCCGTGTGCCACCGGCTGGAAGACGAGGGCCACTGGATCTACTCGCCGGAGTGGTGGGGTGATGGCGGCATCGTTGGCCACACCGTCTTCCGATCAACTTCCGAGCACGGAAACGGCGTCGTTTCTGTCGCTGCATATCCCTCTTCGAGGCCGGTAGATTTCTCGAGCCTAAATGTGATATTCGCGTGTAGAAATTTTGAATTTTTTTTTTTTTACTACTTCATATGCACTAGTTTACGATAGAGGTTTTCACCTGGATGTGATCTTGTAATCTCGTCTAAATTAAAGAAAATCAAATAAAGGCATGAGATTCAAACCGGAAGTCATACAACAGAGCAAACAGAGGAATCATAGAAATCGAGACCAGGGTTCTCTGTAGAGAAAATTGTATCCCTAGACCACTCCTCATGATGGGATATGAGGAAGAACAAGAGAGAAATTAGATTTGATTTGGGTTTAGGTTAGGGATCTTAACCTATTTATACTAAATTGTATTGGCTTTGTGATGCAACATGAGGATCGAATTAAGGTGATCCTAACGTTACTAATATTTTGTTAGTGTCTAAGTCTCCCTTTTTAATTATTATGTTAAAATGCTGAAAATAAACTTAATTATTTTTTTTAAGTGCAAATGAAGAAGAGATTAAACTAAGCTTGAAGTTCTTTGCATATGACAATTTAACTGAGCCATTCAACATATAAATCTTTATCAAACATGAGTCATATGAAATCGGAACGAGAATTTAAATATGAATTTGAATTCAGGAAATTTCATTCTCAGCAATTAAACAAATGAACCTCAGTATGTTACTATAGCGCAACTTGGAAGCAAAGATGGAGGATCATATCATTACAAAAAATAAACTCTAGTTGAGAACATGGAGTCAAACAAAAAATTAATGAAAAGAAACTAAACATGAAATATAATCCTCACAGCAAGATGATGATGGAAACAAGAAAACAAGTACAACTAAGCTTAAGAAAATAAGTGAATATTATGAGCAAACCAAAGAACCTCCAGCCTCTGATTTCAAAGCCTCATCCTCTTGCTGTAGCCTTCGACGAAGTTGAAACATCATTTGAAACGAAGTCAAAGCCCCTTGTTGCTTCTCTGATGGAACCAACGTGCAACCTCTGTTGCTCCGGCCCAACAGTGAAGGAATCCCTCTCCTTGTAGCTCTCTGGAAGTGAAAAATTACCTGATCATTCTCCTTTTGAGTTGTAGCTCCCCTTCCATGTATTGAGGAAGTAGAAGATGGAAGAGAGTGGCAGTTCGCGTAGCTTGCGTAGAATGCGTGGTCAGCAGTTGGGGAAGAGAAGATCATGACTGGTGGTTGTTTGTGTGGGGCGCGTAGCGTAGCTGACGAGAACCGTCGAACCTGGCGGAGTCGGCAGCATGGAACAGCCGAGCAGATCGCAGAAGAAGGGGCACTGATCTACTTCAGCAATGAATGTTGGAATCCTTTCAGGGATTTAAGGGAAAGTTACAATTACATTTTGTTATTTTCTTCCCCTTTACAAATAGGTTCTTGCTTTTCATAAATAAGTGTAAATAATCCATGAATGATTCAAATTAGACTCAAATCAAATGCAATTTGATTCCAATTGAACCTTTCCGTCCGACTCAAACTGACTTGATCTGAAAATAAAATATATACAGGACTCACAGCGAGCATTCCCACGATTAAACAAGTCTAACGGACTCGATAAACAAAAATAAAATGCGAAAAATGAAAGGTAACTATGTACAAGACTCAAAGCAGATGTAATGTAGGTCCAAGACTGTAGATTATATCTATGGCATCGAGGTGGTGTCTGATCAAGCATTGCATCACTTTGATTTAGTCCATCATAGATGACAAACTCATATTCACAATTTCTATATATTACAGAGCTTATACCTATTAACTCAAATAAAGATTTGCTTAAATCAAATAACTCAAGTTAATCACAAATTTAAAAAACTTTATTAACTTATTACTCAAATAATTATATAGACATTATAATATATATTTATTAATATATAAGCGCATAAATTAAGATTATTATTTCTAACAGTTTATTCACATTTCCATTTACTTCTTGGGAACTACTTGCTGCAGGGTCCAGAGGAATGGCCGAAGATTGAAAGAAGGCTTCAAGAGCGGCATGTGGGTGTTGATTCAGCGCTTAAACGTGACGAGCAGTTGAAAATACTAGGCTATCAGTGGCGGGTGCTTCGCTTCAACGACGATACTCGGCAAAGCACAGTTAAAGTTATGGCTGCATATAGAGCTGCAGATCCTGCGTCATTATATTTGATGCAGCAACCACATTGCTTGGCTGTGCCATGTAAGTTTTTTCTCCTGCTGATCTGTTATACAGATTCTGCTACCTCCTATGCAAAGATCATAAATTCCTAACTCCAAAAATTAGCCTTACAAAGTGGTGTATAGCAATGAGTGAGTTCTGTCCGTTGAACAAATTTCTTAGCAAGTTTTATACAGATATGGAATAGCTGAAATTGTGTGCTATAGATTCATAGAACAAAAAAAGGACTGGACTTTTTTCCATTGGCAAGATTGCGAGCAATCCCAATCTTACAAGATTCCCTATTTTCTACACTCTGGTGTATAATCTGCCCATCGATACTAGCAGATCTGAAAAGCATGGTGTCAGCTGGTTTGACAGCATTGTCTTCTTCTGGCTTCAATCTCCACAATGCTGTGAACGGGAAGGCAACCATGAATGTTTTATGCATTGGTCATGGTGGGGGTAGTTTGCCTCTGTTCTTAGCAAGCAAAATTAGAGGTAAAGGTCTCTCTTCTTCTCCTTACCCCATTATTTGTCAACCTTCTAGTCTGACAAACTACCTTTAATTTTGTCACGTATGAATTTCTCTGTAAATATGCATTAAGGAATCTCTCTCTCAGTGAAAAAACTTAAAAGATTTGATTAAGCTATTAGAAGTTTCATTTTCTGCTTAGGTGCCATGATTGACGTTGTTGAGATTGATCCTGTTGTCATATCGGCATCAATTCAAGCGATGGGCTTCCCTGCTTTTGCTGCTATGAGAAAACCAGATCAATTATCCGTCGCTCAACCTGCGGAATCAGCCAATTTGCTTTGGGGCAACATGCATGATCAGCTAAGCGTACACAAATCAGATGCTGCGGATTTCATTGACATTTGTTCGAACATTTATGATTTGGTCTTCATAGACGCTTATGATGGTGATGATATCTTCCCCCATAAGCTCTGGGATCGAAATGGACCCTTCCTCAAATCCCTTCGAAGCAGACTTGATCTGAGGCATGGGACTATTGTCGTCAATCTCCACGCCGACACTGATGAAAATAGTATTCTTCCAATGGGCAAGTATGTCATGCAGGTATGTAGGGCATATAAGGAGCTACTGGGGCTGGCTTTTGCTGTTTCAGTTCCATGGATTTGTAATCTCACTCTTGTTGCATCCACTAGATTCGGGTTGGGGAGTGCCGAAAGAAGGCTTCCAATGAGTAGTGATATGGTTCTAAATTCTCTTGCATCTAAATCCAATATGGTGGATTTTCTCCTTGACTTGCCATTTCCTTCTTTACAATATATAAAAAGGGGTTTTGTGCTGATTGATTGAGCACAGATCTTGTCCATAGAATTAGGTAAAACCTGTATTATTTTGTATACTGCTTGTTGGGTAGATAGTGCTTTTTGAGAAAGATGAAATTTATCAATTTCTTATTGTCAAAACAAATTGCCGTTTGATTCTCCAATGATGATGAACGATAGGAGCATCCATAAGTTGCTCGAAGGTTACCCGCTCAGATAATGCTACAGAATTATACCAATTTCAAATAAAAAGATGGAAATTATCAATAATAACCATCTTTTTATTTGAAATATGAAATTAGAAAGATGACGGAAATGCAGCACTAGTTCTTTCTTTCTGTTTCAAATGCAAAATTGTAATAAAATCATGGCTAATAGAGATAGGCGCTCAAGAAGAGGCCCACATTATTCCCTTGATTCAAAGAGCACAACTTTTTTTTCAATAATAACTGGAAGCCATCTGAAAACATGCCTGGGCTACATAAATATGGTGCTCAGTTGATTCATGATGACATTATTATTATTATCATAATTGAACTTGGGTCAGCCAGAACAGTCGATGACGCAGTTCTGGCGATCTTCTGAATTTGGAGGAAACCTCGGGCACTTGTTCTTGATGCACTGCGCCGCGTCGCCGCCGCACTTCCCCAGGCACTCTCTCCCGCCTTCCGTCGGCAGCACCACCGCCGCAGCGAGCAACAGAAACACCATCCACATCACTGCTGCCTCGCTAGTGCTTCCCATTGATTGGCTTCTTTCCCTATTAGGATCAAAATAATAATAGTTTAAATAATAATAATAATAATAATAATAATAATAATAAATAAATATTTTTAATTATTTTTTGTAAATTTTTATATAAAAAATTTATTTTATTTCGTATATTTAATAAATTTTAATAAAAATTTTAATTTTATTTAATTTATTTTGATCCCGAAGTTTTCAACAAAAAAAAAGCAGCTCAAGTTAAAGGCCTACCAGGAAATTTAAAAAGCTCCATGCGAACAATTGCAAACTATTAATTCATTCTAAAAAAATATTATAGTGTAATATACCTGCATAAAAATGTGCTGTCACATAAAATTATTTTTTTTATTTAGTAAATTGTTACTAAAATCTATTATTGAAAGTATAATTGTTTAACAGAAAATGTTGTGTTGTATAACCAATTATGGCTTTTGATCAAATTAAATATACATTTAGCTATTTTAAATTATATGTATATTATTTTATCGATGATTAATTTCATTATATATTATTTTAAATATAATAACTACATATATTAGTAAATTTTTTAAATATGTATAATAATTATTTGCTGCATATAATAATTATAATTAAACTTAGGGTAAATATTTTCAAGGTCTCTACAGTTTAAGAGTAATAGAAAGTAAGTTTATAATTTTAAAAATCAATCAATAAAATCCTTAAAATTAATATTAATATTTCAATCAAGCCTTTTTGATATTTTTTATATATTTTTAATAAATTTATATTAAAAATAAATATTTAAATATGAATTAACAAAAATATTCTCTCTCATAACGCGATGGTCCCCCAACCTGAAATGAGAGATGCGAGAAGATATTTTTGTGATTTTATATTTAAATATTTAATTTAATTGTATATGTTACTTAAAAGATATAAAAATATGAAACTAAATTAAAAAACAGATTTAAATGTTAATGCCAACTTTGAATAAAATTATATCCAAAATTTTGAGATGTCCAAGAATAAATAAAGAGAAAAATACATATATGATGACAAAATTATGGCAATGTAAATAACAAATAATTCTTAAATTTATGCTAAAATTATATCTGAACGTAAACATAAGAGACTACAGGGCTTAAAATCCATCATTTCATTTTTGTTCCTTTTTCCTTAATATATAATTTCGTTTCAAACCATAGTCTTGAAATATATTGCAACATGATCACAGATCCAATGATATTCGAATTCGATCCCTCCAGTTTGTAGAATTCTTCAGGGAAAGTTCAACAGCCTTCAATCTCTTTATCAAATCCAAAACATCTGGGGAGATCAGGGCTTCAGTTCCCTGGAATGAGGAGCTCATTCTGCAGTACTTTGGGGCTGAATAGTGTTTATATGAAGCCTATAACAAAACTCAGGCTGCTTTCTTCTTTTGGTCTTTCGGTGGTTTTACTTCCTTTGTGAGCATCCTCGGAGCAATGGCCATGGCCATAAGCTCTTGGAAGAGCAGCTTGCACGCGTAAGGTATGTGCACCTGCAAATTCAAAACCAGTAACGCATAAGAAGAATATTACAAGGAGACGAATGGTACAGTGATGATCTTACTGTGATAAAAACACCTGACGACATCTCGGCCATGTTTGTCTAGGAATTTAAAATTAATCTGATTTAATTTTAACCAGGCATATCACATCACACATAAAATTTAATATTCACATCCCTCACATATTCCAACATAATAACTAACTTTATATCACATCCCTCACATATCTCAATATGATAACTAACTTTATTTCACATCATTCACAACTTTCAATAAAAAAATATCTCCATCCAAATTTAATTTTAACCTTCTTAAATTTAACCTTACAAACAAACCTCGTGTTATATTTACAAAAACAGTTAACCATAATAGTGAAAATATTACGCATAACTTTCTCAAATAAACAACGGTATTTAGAAGAAAATAATTTTACCTTCAATGCTGTTATAAGAGAAGATATTTATGAAATATGACACAAGATATAGTAAGCGAAGTAAATATCAATCCCATTTTTAAATCCAAGTTTCAAAGCTAGAATTCTCAAATAAACTCTAATTCCAATCCCAACTCTTCAATTTATTTTTCCTGCCACAATTCTAACCCATAACCCGACAAAAATTCCTACATCATTGACAAAAGTTTAATTAATCCATATATGTAATTACACCTAACTCTTTAAAGGATTAGAACAGCTATTATGTCATTGACAACCAAACGATTTATTATCCTTATACTAAAAGCTCAGCTCCATTAACCTCCAAATAATGTAAATACAGGGAATCAACATAATCGGTATAATAGAAAATAACTTCGAGAGAAAGCTGAATGCTTACTTGAACTATGTCTGTCTTGTTCTTGCAACCTCTACACTCAAAAGAATTCTTCTTAAGATTTGCAATAGCTATCAGTCCACATCTCTCGCAAACATGAACTCGATAAGCATCACTTTGATCGAATAATCTCTCTTTGAGGAAATGGGCAGCACCATGTGCAATCATGCAGTCCCGCTCCATCTCTCCAAAACGCAAACCTCCATCACGAGAACGCCCTTCCGCAGGCTGCCTGGTGAGGATCTGCACGGGGCCACGCCCTCGTGAGTGGATCTTGTCGTCAACCATGTGCTTAAGTCTCTGGTAGTAAGTAGGACCAAGGAATATCATGGCCGTTAATTTCCTCCCAGTGTGCCCATTGTACATGGTTTCGAATCCACGCATCTGATAACCGCATTTATGCAGAGCTTTGCTGATGTTATCCACCTGATAATAGCTATCAGGTTACTCTCCTTGTGTGAAAACAAAGATTGCAAGTATGCATTACAGTAGAATCTAGGCATCAAACACAATATGGAAAATATATATTTCACCTCACCATTGCAACTATTTTTTTCCTAGATGAGAAAAAGAAGAGTTGCGTTAGGCGACAACCAATGTAAAATTTGTCGAATAAAACATGACATCAATCATTTGCTCATGTCACTCCTAAACTCTCTTTTGAGTTTATCAATTTACACTGTCCTTTCTAAATTTTACCTCACTTCTATTTCAACAATTCCAACGCCATGACAGTAATTAATGTCTCCATCACCCAAAATCCACAAAAAAAGTAGCTGAAATGTTAAATTTTTGTTGAAAATACAAACACACAGACATTAACTTAGTAGCATCGCAGGACAAAAATGACAAAATGATAAACGCTTAACATCTCAATTGATGGTTTAGAAATAATATTCAACAAGGAAATGTATCTTTTCAGCAACATACGAACAGGATCATTTCACAACTATGTCGTACATATACCAATTTTCAAAGTGGTTGCTCAACTTTCATATCAAAGAAGAAATGGTGCAAGCAGACCATTGTTGAACTGCTAATTTCTACTTGGTGCAAACGTCTCTTTGCTTCTGACTGATAAACTTAGTCATGGCAAAAAAATAGTTATAACTAAAAATTTTATTTTATTTATAAAAAAATTTAAAATTTATTTTATATCTTATTTTGCACAAGCTTCAATATTAAACAATTACTTTAATTCAAATACCACACAATTCTCAATAAATCAATCAATTTTATTTCACATCTAACACAATTTCTAATATAACTTATTTTATTTTAGTATCACACATTTTTCAAAAAAACAACTTTTCCAAACCATTTTTTTTTCTCCAATCAAACTAACCCTTAGAGTCAACAAAGAAAAAGCAATCTTTTAAATTAAAAAAGAGATAAATTACTTTTTTTTTTTTTTGAAAAGAGAATAAATTACTAAAAATAGTGTACCTTGGTCCTTTGAAGTCAATGCACAACACTATTCTGGTGGTAGACAATTCTTAAAAGATAGACGTAAAATAAGTAATCGATTAGATCTTATAAAAATTAAATTGGCATTTTACCGTTACATCAGTGAACGGAGTGGCATCTCCTTCTTTTCCCATATGAGCAGCAACTTTCCCCATAATACACTCAATAAGTTGACCAATAGTCATTCGAGATGGAATAGCATGTGGATTCACAATAATGTCAGGGGTAATGCCTTCAACCGTCCATGGCATATCTTCCTGAGTGTACGTCATACCAACGGTACCCTTTTGGCCATGCCTACTGCTGAACTTATCTCCAATTTGCGGTATGCGGACAGATCTCATTCTCACTTTCACAAACCGCAAGCCATCTGCATTTGTAGTAAGCAAAACCTGCCAAAGCTAGAGGTTAGAGATGCAGTAAAGACTAACTAGAAAGTGGAAAGGGGGAAAAGGTACAAATATGATACGGCCAGGACTACAACTGTAGGATAAATATGCTCAAATCGGATAAGAATATGGACGAATTATGTACCTGATCCACCATCCCACTTTCACTATGGCGTAAGCTGGTACTATGATCTCGATGTGTATACCTTGAAGCTGCTCCCTGGTTATCATCTTGAGAAATTGGAGAGGTTTTTCCAATTAAGACATCCTCACCAGACACTCTTGTTCCCTGACACATTTGAAACAAAGAAAAAGCTTATTAAAAACTAAGGATATAAAGCTCACCCTAGGCTTAAATACCGTAAAATTGAGTTAACTTACAGGAGGGGTAAGACCATCATCATCCAGTTTGTCATATGATCCATGTCGCATACCCTTCAAAATTGAAGGGCATCAATATGTATTAAGATAAATAATAGAAGATATTTTCTACAGATCACAAGTAGAACTACAAACCATTGTGTTTTCTCTATTTGGGCATCCAAATTCTTCTTTGACGAGGGTACCCATCTTCTTTTCCTCATCTCTGGACAGGAGTGTACTGGTATTATAACAGAAAAAAGAAATAACAAGGAATAACTTGGAAATGAATCATACTTATAGGAACGGAAGAATAAAGATCTAAAGAAACCGCGGTCTATTGACGATTGGTTCATGATAACAGAGTCCTCTTGGTTGTAACCTGAATAGCATGCAATTGCAACAATTGCGTTCTGCATTCAAGTGGATACGATCAGAAAGCTGTTCACTCACATATCAACCAAAAACCTAAAAAACTTATCATACAATTCCAGCAGGTAGCTGTCTGAAATGCAAGTGCTCCATAGCACGCGTAGTAACAAGTGGCTTCTGTGGATAATAGAGGACATAGGCTAGGGTGTCCTGAAAATGATGTCAATTAGTACAAGGCATCACAACTAATCACCACATTATGGCCCTCTGGTAACTTGTTTAAGTTTAAATTGCTTTGAAATTAAAACAGAATTGAAATTTTTGCTTGGAACTCGTGGACATGAAATAAAGTTAGTTTCTCGTGTTGAGATGTGTAGAACATTTAAAAACTGCTTTTATTTTGGGGTTTGCGTAGACTATAAATTAAATTAAGTTTTAATATAGGAACTAGTCTTGTATGTGTTTTAAATTTAAACTTTGCTTGAGTTTAGACTGTTGCCAGCAAGGCTTTAAAAGACAATAGTACATCCTACATACCATTCGCAACTGGTAGTTGGTTACGTAGATCCCCATAGCCTGCTTCCCCATTGCTGACTGATAAGTGTTGCGAGGAGACTACAATGGCACATACAGAAAAAGTGATATCTCCAATGAAATGACAGAATACACTATCATATATATAAATTCATTCATTACATACCTGGTTATGATCAGGGAATGGGATAATCGATGCACAAACACCCAAAATGAGAGATGGGTGTATTTCACAATGGGTATATGTGTCCGTATATGCCTCCTCAGGATTTTGCCTAGCATTCACAAGATCCTGAAATATGTAGCAATGAACAAAGAAAAACCTCAGCATACACAATCTGTCACAGAAGAGGCACAACTTAAGGTGACAAAGAAAAGGTCCCTAGAGCATATGAAGAAAATAACATGCTTTATTTAAAAAGCTTAATATGATGTATTCCTTTGTTCAACTCCAGGAATAACCCTAATTGGACTAGCAATTTGGTTAAAGCTTACTACTAATCTGCATATTTATTATATAAATGCAAGCAAAAGTAACAAAATTTGCAGAGTTCCCACAAAAATAAGCATGCTTCCATTTACAAACATCTCAGTTCACAATATATGGGTGAACATGAACATGAAACCTTTATGTTTACAAAAGATTACTGGATGGCAGTTAGCAAATACTTACGTTGATGGTCATAGAAATCATCGTAGTTTCTTCTTCCTCAGTGTCAATGTATTCAATAAAACCTTTTGCAACTAGTTCATGCCAACCTTCTTCTGGAGTTTCCTGTAAAGATTAGCAATGAAAGGTTCCATCATTGACCATGAAAAATCACGCATCAAAGAAAGTGAACTCATATTCAGATAATGATGTCACACACTCTTTGTTGCAGAGCTCGAATATCCCTTTTCTTTATCAACAATCTCTGTTTTTCAACAATGAACAAAGGGCGACTGCAACGACCATAATCTGTATAAAGTCGCAATTCTTTGAGCCGAATGTCTCGTATAACTCCCACTTCTGTATTGACATCAATCTGTAAAAAGTACATTAACCACTGAATTCAAGTAAAGAGATCCACATTTGTACATTGAGTAAACTATTTATTCATAAATTAAATTAATGACATCTTAGTTAGAAACACGGATAATCAAGTACCAAATGAGGTGAAGTATTTGCAACAACTCATAGCAAGTCAACTGTGCAAAGAGACTATAGTATGCGTTAACTTTTCATAGCAAGTCGAAAGTGCAAAGAAATTTTTAGGGGAATCAAAAACAAAACTATAGTAATCGTAACTACCACAGCAAGTTGACTGTGCAAACAAATTTCTGAGCAAACCAAAAACAAATTCCAAGTCAGATCTTACCAAACCTTAACATGAGGGTGAGCAAATTTGAAATGTGACCATAGAGAGAGAGAAAAACACTAAATTTCATTATCCTATGCAGTGAATAAAATAAGTATGGCAGCGAATGGGCTAAAGATATATGGAAGAGTTAGCATACTTAAATAAAATCGAATACAAAGCCAAAAAGACATTCATTTCATATTTAAGATATATTGAAAAGAGTTCTTGCATATGAATCTTAAGAACTGAAACTTTGAACTGGCTTGTTTAATAATTCAAAAGAATTAAATCCAAATCAAACAGGATGCAGATGAAAAACAGTATTAGAATGACTGTACACCACATAACATAGAATGATTGCAACAAAAATATTTGTTTACACGAGATTGGAAACTGATTCACGTAAGCCATTTCAATTTTGTAGAGAAAAGACCTGTCTCCTTAGCTGCCTTAAGGTCTTGACAAGGAGATCAGGGTTCCGATGAATGCCAACCCAGCAACCATTAACAAAAATTTTTGTTGCTTGTGGAATAACAGCAGGAGAAATTTCCTGTAAAGAACAGTATTCCAAAAACATAGGACAACTACATGAGTTACTATAGTATAAAAAGCAAAAAATCAAAAGCCATAAGAAAATAGAAGAGAGACCATCAAAATACCTCAAAATTTTCAGTACTCCATTCCTCTAAGAATTCTAGTATAGGATGTGCAGCCGAACCTACCGTAATGTACACCATCAAAGCAAGGTTTTTCACCAGACCACAAGCCTGAATTTTAAAAAAAAAGGAAAAGAAAGTATATTAATACAGACATTTTGTGCACAATGTTAGGAACAACTATGTTAAACTGAGCCGACAACTTAGTTTATCTATAATACAATAATGATATTTCATATCCCAGGATCAACACAAACAAACTCCATGCAGTTAACTGTGAGCGTTAAGTTGACTTCCCAGTATCTTAGCAGGAAATGGAGCATTTGCATTAAGCAAATGCCAAAAAGCACAAAATAATCTTACCTGTCCTTCAGGTGTCTCAGCGGGGCACATCATTCCCCAATGAGAATTGTGAAGTTGGCGTGGCTTTGCCAATTTTCCTTACAAAACAAGGTCAGCAATCATTAATACATAGAAAATAGAGATCGTCAAGGAATACCATTCTTTCAATTATCTGCACCTTCACGTCCTATTGGAGAGTTTAACCTCCGCAAATGAGACAAAGTAGATGCATAAGTGAGGCGATTCAACACCTGAAATCAAGTATCTCAATCATGGCAAAACATGGAATAAAAACATGAAAGTAAACAACACAGATTGTAAGAGCAATTGACAGGCAAAAGAGTCCAACACCTGCGAAACCCCAGACCTAGTGCCAGCCTGATTTGCCCGACCCCAATTTCCCGTAGCAAGGGAATATTTTAGTCCACTTGTAATAGTTTTTGCCTTGATTGCAAATTGCAAATTCACGTCTTTCCCATTATCAACACACTACCAATGTAAACACCAAAGGAGATGAGGGAACTACAGGTATAAACCAGGCATACAGGTAAAGTTAGGGTAATAGAACCTTTTGAACATATGACCTCACATCTCGAGTCAAATTTCTAAATAACTGCATTACAAGAAGGGAATTTGAAAATAAATCCTAAAACAAGGCAGATGAACTTTTGAAATTTCAAAAATCCTCAAAAACAAACCATTCTGAATAGGCCACCAAGTAAAGGACCAGCAAGGTCCAGCCTTTTGTTGCCATAATGGTCTCTATCATCTTCTGGTCTACGGCCAAGAGCACATAACAACAACCGATGAATGATATATCTGAAAGAGGACAAGAAAAAAGTTCATAATTGCGTCCATTGCTCACTATAGTATCAGATCAGAAATGAGAACAAACATGACTGATTACCCAAAGTAATAAGCTTTTTTGGTTTCACAATACTCCCCTACACCAACGTGTGGAAGCATTTCCTTCTGTAGAATATCTTTTGCATACCTATAAAATTTCCACATTAAAAAGAACAGTCTAGCGAGAACTAAAATGTGCATAAAGATCATGTCCAAAAAAAGAAAATTAAAATTCAGATCAGCATACTTGATTCTCTTTTCTCTTGTAACACCAACTGTTGCCCCACGCTTTCCTATGTAATCCAATGCAACCTAAGCAGACAATAATACGATAAATGTAAAACAACAGCTTTATGAAAGGGCTGCATGCAAAAGAACATAAGCTAAAAAAACCTACATGCAATATGAAGAAACTATCAAAATGTATATATAAAATGATATACTTTAGATCACTTTAAAATGATGAAGGGTTGAATCAAAATTCCTACCTTCTACAATTTTCTTCCAACCCTTACCTTAAGTTTGAGATGGTTTTTTTAAATGTGAAATTTCCATTTTGCCCCTATAATCCCCACCTCCAATGAAAATTAGCAGTCTAAACAAAAGTTTTCTCTCAATGAACTATAATTGAAATAGCGAGTTGATCTATTCACTGGTACAAGACCACTTAGCATCTATCCCTATCAACAAATTTTCCTATTTCTCTTGAAACTTAAGCTTCCAAACCAATCATCTGTAAGACCTCTTTCAATTGGTCCAGCTTATTACATGGAAAAGAAGTAAATGCCTTGAAGAATCCATCAATCATGATATAGACCTCATTATGGTACTAGCCTATGAGAGCACATTAAGCAAGTAGGTTAATTTTTTTCTGCCCCTTCGTCGCGCCTTTTGTTGTGTTATAGTTAGGAACAGAAACTTCATCTCACGAAATATATTAAAAATGCTTCTAGAATGCTTCTTAATTATGGAAATGAACTATATCTTCAACAACTAAATTAACATGTTTCATCTAAGAATGAAGATTTGATATCATGGCACGTGCATAATATTGTCATTATATCCTCTTTTTGTTAAGCAGTTTCACATTATCATTTTTTCTATTTGCATTATACATATCTAGGTACACATAGCTTACACACAAGGTTAGATGTAACAAATGAAAATATGGATACTGTTTTATGAACAGAGGTGCATTAAGACCCTAATCATTAGAATAAGGGTGACTCTGGAGATGAAGATGACCTATAAAACCACTAGAAATCAGTCTATAATATATAAGAATTATTTTTTCAAAATTGATATATGAAATGCATGACAGGTTACCTGTTGATTCTGGATAACAAACGCTTCTTCAAGAGATGGGCGTAGTAGTTCCATCATTTGTGTATCAGAGAAATCATAGCAAATATGTTCTAGTATATCCTTGTCTGCAACAAATCCCAATGCTCGGAATACAATTATTATAGGAATATCAGCTCGGATATATGGCAATGTTGCTCGGATATACTGCCCTGAAGAACCCTGAAAAGTCAAAAAAATCAATTTCAGGTGAAAATTTAAAAGTCAAATTCACTCAAAACTTGAGCAAGAATGACATTAAACGAGTAGAAAAGGTTGAAAGTCAAGCCAGATTCACTTAGACATCATAGTCATAAACGATTCTTACTCCTTTAGCACTGGTTCTAGATAGCATTCGCACAAACATACTACTTGCTGGTCTATTCTGGTTCTCTGCCATAGATCGCACTTCAGCAACATATGCAAACTTGTTGGGCTGTCGTTTCTTGAATACATAAACATGATTGGTACTCATCTTCTCTTGTGCAATCAAAACCTTCTCACTACCATTGATAATAAAGTATCCACCTTGATCGTATGGACATTCTCCTAGTTCTGTCAAGTCTTTTTCAGAATTCTGGAAAAGTGTACAATAACTGGACCTTAACATAATTGGAACCTGAAATGTCAGGATAGGAAGGTATATCAGAGCCATTGATAGACAAAAAGTGCTGACAACAAAACACTATCAAATTTACCTTCCCAATAAAAACTTTTGTAAACTCCTGTGTCTCAGTCACTTCTTCACAATCATGTCCCTTTTTGATTATTTTTTTAGTGACATCCACATACAGTGGAGCTGAATAAGTAAGATTTCTCAATCTTGCAGCCTTTGGAAACAGAGTGGCCGTTTCTCCATCTGATTCTGTCATCATGGGTCTACTCAAATAGATTTGACCAAAGCTTATTTTGTAAATTGTCTGCAAAATGAAAATTCTTGCTGTTACAAAACACGAAACTTGTACATTCCACAACTTTTCTATGCAAATAAGATGGCTGATATAAAGTATGATCTAAGAAAATTTACATATTTAAACATTTCAAAACTCCTAACATAGAAACATATTGATCACCCAACTTTTTCTCCCATGGGGTGATAGAAAAAAGAAGTCTCCGTGACATTTACATAAGATAATGGCATGAAAATAGTCGAAGGCTTCCACAAAGCATCAGTTTTGGTACTAGCAATAGAATTAAAAAAAATAGACTATGAGAATAAGCCAAGATGTGGGACTAGGCATACTGCAGACAAGACTTCTAATGTCCTGAAATGAGAGGCGCTGATGGTATCGTTTGTTCATTTATTTTAATAATAACCAAGAATACCGTACCATAAAATGATTATTCTTGTTCCTGGAAATTAAAAAATAATGGCATACCTACTAAGCACCAGCTAAATTTTTGTATTAGTTTTCTGAAATAACAAGAGCTAACAAGAGGTCTGAACCATTTTAAAACTTCCACGAGTTCATTTTAATGAGGAAAGTCTTGACTAGCTCCAACTACAGAAGCTGTAAAAATTGATAAATTCCTACTGAATGTTATGGATGCAAATCTTTTATATCCCAACATTGAAAAAATCTGAATCACCTCCCAGTAAAAATCCCTTATTTGCCATTTGCCTTTGTTGAACTGCCATTTTCTTGAACTTTCACCAACTTTGATAACAATTACGTAGAATAATATCCTCACCAACAGATAAGACATTTTGGACAAAGGATTTAGTATATTGTTGTAACAGATACACTGACAACAAAACTAAAATAATAAATTTGAATGCTCAAGAACTATCATTAGTTTCAGGAACGTATACCTTGCCCATAACTGAAGGACAATGTTGCACTTAGGCCTTTATAAGCAGACACAAAGATTTGAAATAACAGGGGAAAAAACAAGAGGTGGTTTGCTATACTTCTCTCTGCAATTCAGCAGGAACGACTATTCAACTCCAGCAACCTCAATATGAAGTACTGTATATTGAGTTTCATCCAAATATTTTTTTCTTATGACTACTGGACAAGATTCTGAACTTGGCAAAGAACTATGGTCGGAAAAAGATCAATGCAGACTCTACAAAGAGTTTTTATACGTAATACGTGTGCTGTGGAGCACCAACAGCTAAAAGGCCACAGGACTCTGCATGAAAATAGGCATGGAAAGCCTGCCGGCAACAATCACAAGTTCGCCATGAAGATAGTTAATTTAATGATTTGAGTGTTAGGTTTTTGGTAGGTGGGAAGAAGCCTGCTTCATCAAAAGCTGATCCCCTTCCCGTTTCTTGTCCGTCCCGACCACAGCAGTCTCTAGTTATCTATATTTCACAATAAAGTTGGCTACTTTTTTTTTTCTTTTCTCCTTCGTTCGCTAGTTCATTCCTCCGTCTCGATTGACCGTGATAGTTGAAAAGAAAAGGCATCAATCAACAGCTAATGGAACTAGGAAAACTGGGGCAGAGAAGGACCTCGAGGAAGTCCGATTGACGGCCAGGGTTGTGCTGGGACTCGGGGCGGATCTCGATGTCAGCAGACTCGTCAACGATCTCCTGCATAGTGTTCTGGATGAACTCGTCGAACGAATCGAGTTGCTGCCTCACAAGACCCTTCTCCTCAAAGTAGGCGCTGATCACCGCCCAAGCGTCCTCCTGGGTGATTTCCTCGTCCTCGTCGTTATCCATCATGTAATCATCGGGCCCGTCCATCTGTTGCTAAAACCCTAGCTGCGGCCGCGAATAGATACAAAGATAGCCAAAAGAAGGTGAGCGCAAACAGAAATCTACAAAGAAGAGGGGTTCGTCAATCAGCACGGAATAAACCCTAGAGCCGACGAGGTGCGACAGCAGGAGCAAAACGCAGATCCCGGCCGATGACGGAGCGAAATCGGGGGACTTCCCCCATTACTCTCCACCAAAGGTAATTTATATTACCGACGCGCCACCAATCTGCTTCAAGGGATTTTTTTTTTTCATTTTATACTTCAAGGGAAACTTACATTTAGGTTATCACACAAATTCACATTTTCAAATACCTACCCTCCAAGATAACTCGGCATTTGGTTCGTTGTTATCATAATATCATGTTATGTAATATAGATATCATAATATCTAAATATTATTTTTTAACTAATAAAGATTATTTATATATTTTATTAAATTAAATAATTATTTTTTTAAAGTAATATAACATAATATTAATATAATATTGAACCAAACGCTTAATGTACTTAAAGTTATATCAAATACTTTATATATATATATTAAATTTTATTAACAATTAACCTACTGGCTCACGGCTCACCGTACACCCAGCCCAAGCAAGAGAGAGAGGATGGCCGTATATATCCCTCCACTCAACTGAGTACGCTCTAAAGAAAAAGAAAAAAAAAAAAAAAAGAGGAGGGGTGGGACTTGTGCACAGGGCAATCACTCTATGCCCTACCCAAGCTAGCAAGATCAAGGCCATGTTTGGTTCAAGATAATTTTTTAACTTAATACAAATTTCAATCGTAAAAATCAACTTTATTATATATTCAACACAAATATAAATCTTAGAATTAACTTTATTTCACATCTTATATACTTTCTAATATTAAAGTAAATATTTTTGATATTAAATTTATTTTCTTATTAAAAAAAATTCGAACCAGACGAGCCGTAAGAGATAGAAATGAGGGCAAAAGGAGAGAGAGAGAGGAATTAACTTGTAAAATAATTATTTGTTATGAATTTAACATCAAAAATTACAAAATAATTAAATTGATCAATGTAACATCATAACCTAACTTCAGGAAACTACAACATTTTTTTGCATAATAGGAAAACTGAATTCAATCATTCTTTTTAATGTTTATGATAAGTTATTTAAGCATCATCTAAAATTTTGAATATTAATTACATAATATCATTTTTCACAAAACTTAAATTGGAGAATGTTTTTAGTGGAGCTTCTTTCAATTTAGTGGGACGGGAGTTTATCCAAAATCAAAAAATTTTATGTTCAAATTTACACCACCATAATTTTAATTAGTGAGAAAAATTATAATATTTGAGAGCAAAGAATAAAAAAAGATTAAGGAATGTTTTTAAAAGAGAATATAAGATTAAAAATTTTGAATAATATGTATGTAAATGCTTTTATTTTCATCCAAAAAAATAGTGCTTTTATAGTTCTATCAAAAAAATAATGGATTTAACTTTTCAAAAAAAAAATAATGGATTTACCTAAGTCATCTTAATATTCTCTATATTACTTACAAAATTCTCAAACCTCTCAATTTACATTAAAATCCTTACAAATATTAAGCCCTGTTTGTTTACCTGTTTAAAATTAATTTGATTTAATTTTAACCAGGCATATCTTGGGCTGTTATCGGGCTGATTTCGAGCGAGTCAAACTCAACTCGAAATCGAAAATTTCGAGCTCGGCTCGGCTCGAAATCGGTCCGAAATCGAAATGGGATATGATTCGAGCTGGCTCGGCTCGAAATGACTCGATTTCGAGCCGGCTCGAATCATGATTCGAATCAACTCGGAATTGTAAAAAAAATGTAGAAATATTATGTATTTAAGAGGATTTGATTCCTAGACTTGAGGAAAATAAACCTTAAATCTCCCCTACTCTACCACTAAACTACTAACTAAATTATATAAAATAACAATTTATTTATGTATATGTTTATATAATATATCAATATTATTTATGTTATACATATAATTTCGAGCCAAATCGAATCATGTTTCGAGCGAGCTAGGGCCAACTCGAAATTGGCTTGAAATGAACTTCGAGCTAAAATCCTTAGCTCATGATTTGATTCAAAATTTTCGAACCGATTTCGAGTCGATTCAAAAATCGAACGAGTTCCGAGCAAGTTTCGAGTTTCGGATATTTTTAACACCCCTAGGCATATCACATCACATATAAAATTTAATATTAAAAATTAACTTTATTTTACATTTTACATATACTACTAAAATAATAACTAAATTATATCACATTCCTCACATATCCCAATATAATAACTAACTTTATATCACATTCCTCACACACCTCAACATAATAACTAACTTTACTTCACATCATTCATAATTTTCAATAAAAAATATCTCTATTCAAGTTTAATTTTATCCTTGTTAATTTATCTTACAAACAAACAGACCTAAATGTTTAAAAATTTATTTTGTTTATAAATATTTAAAAATATCTTACAATATTCTATTTATTCTAAAAATTTTGGGTTGACAATTTGAATTTAAATTAACCAATTTTTTAACTCAATTTATTTAAGTTTGATTTATAATTGACTAATTTATTAAATGAGTTAATCATTAAAACTTATACCTAATTTGTCATCTCATTTATAATAATTTTTAGTTATAAAAATTTAATAAATTTAATAATTTCATATTTTTATGTAGAACAATCAGAAAAATTAATTTAAAAAATTAAAAATAAAACAAAATCATAGATATTTATATATATATATATATAATAATTAATAATAAAATTAATTATAGAAAATACTAATTTTAATAATTGCAAGTGAAAACATTGAATTTTTATAACACAACAAATATAATAAACAAGATGATTGGTCGGGTTGGATAACCCATTTATTAAATAGATTTAGAGGACGTTTTATTCAATGTTATTTTGATGTTATGTTATGTAGAGAAAGTAATTGTTTGGTTTAATGACATCTACAAAGAATCTTTTATTAGATTATAAAATTATTAATCAAAAGATGATATCTAGATGTAATGACATTTAGATTACACAGCATAACACCAAAATAACATCGAACTAAATGTCCCCTTAGATGAATCTTACTGTTTGCCCAATTTAATAAATGGGTTAGGTGCAATCAAGCTTAAATTTATCAATCAAGAAAGTAAGTTAACTAAAAAATCTTTCTAAAAAATTATTAGCGACGTAGATGTCAAATAGGTTCTGTGATTTAGACGAGAGATTTGATTAGAAATCATATCTGATTGGGGACTGAACTGAGATAAATTCTAGCATTTATAACAAAATTTATAATGAATCTCAGATCCAATATCCTCATTAGAGCACAAAAAAGAGATAATTACCTACATGTCACATCATTTAGTTTTATTTATACTTTATTCATCCATTCTTAGTTAATTACGCTATGCACACTCATAATATTATAAAATCTTACATACACACATTTTTAACTTATTTCTATTACAATGAATAATCATAATTTTTCAATAACCTAACTATAATTAGATTACAAAAAATCTGAGCCATTTATCATATTATTTTAAGAATATTTAAATATATTTTGAATGAAAATCCTAAAACCTTAATGTTTAGGTGGCGCCAAAGGAATGAGACATCCGCGAAGTGAATTGATTTTAGGAAAAATCAGCGCTTTAGTATGGTATTGAGGAAGAGAAAAATATGTACCATTAAGAATAAAAATATAATTTTAATGGTTTACTAATAGAAATTTTTTTAAATAGATTTTGATTAAGTTTTTCAAAATGTATAAGATTTTATAATATTTTGAGTGAGAATAGTATAATTAATTAAAAATAAATAAATAAAATATAAATAAAATTAAATAGTGTAGCACATAGTTAATTATATCAAAAAAAAAAATAATAATAATAAATATACCCTGTGATGCCATTAAAGGGGAGAAAAACGCACCAGAGGGATGCCCCATTTGGGCCCATCTCTCTCTAACTTTCATGCGTTGAAAGGGAGTCGGATTGCTCGAGAAAAAGATGACAGAGAAAAACAAGAGAGAGAAATCAGCGATTGATTCGAGATTTGATTTTAGAATGAAATAGAGAAAGGGAAGTGAAGTGGGGGAGAGAGAGAGAGAGAGAGAGAGAGAAACCCTAGATGGGAATTACTAAGCCTCCCTCGCCCCTAATTTCCGCCCCACCACCGATTTCCTCATTCACCACGTTTCTGCTCGCTATTCTCGCTCTCGTAGCTGGTGCCTCCGCCGCCGGAATCTACGATCTCGTCTATAAAGGCTGCGCCAACCAGCAATTCTCCGGCGGTGGGGCGGGCGACGCCGAACAGACCGTCGCTTCCCTCTCCTCCACCTTAATCTCACAATCTTCCACCGCCAAGTTCTACAAAACTACTACGTCGTCGTCCTCTGGCCAATCTATTTTCGGTCTCTTCCAATGCCGTGGAGATCTCAGCGCCTCCGATTGTGCCGCGTGTGTCGCCAAAGCTATTCCGATGTGGGGTTCCCTCTGCGGCGCCACTGTGGCTGCGCGCATTCAGCTGGCTGGCTGCTATGCGCTTTATGAGGTATCCGGCTTTCCGCAGGTCCCAGCCATACAGATGCTCTACAAGACGTGCGGTTCTGGTGGCGGTGGAGGGGGCTTTGAGGAGAAGAGGGACACCGCGCTGTCGAGCTTGCAGAATGGAGTGTCGTCCGGTGGCGGCTTCTACGCCACTAGCTATCAGTCGGTGTATGCCATGGCGCAGTGCGAGGGTGATCTTTCCTCTGCTGATTGTGGCGAATGCGTTGAGCAAGCAGTCCAGAAGGCGCAAGTAGAGTGCGGTGGTGTGAGCTCCGGCCAAGTTTATCTAAACAAGTGCTACATTAGCTACAGCTACTACCCGAATGGAGTTCCTCAAGACGGTGGCATTGAAGGAGGAGGAGGTGGTGGCGGCGGCGGCGGTGGCGGCGGCAAAGGAGGTAGGTTTTGTTGGTAATTTTGTATGCTTAATTGCCAATTCTTATTTTCTTACAATGTGACTTTTATTTATTGAGAATCCGATCCTGCTTACCTGCTATCTTTGTATTTGAGAAGTTTGCTAAGGTAATGGATTTGGACTGCAATCTGGGTTTTATCCATAGTTAAATTTCCAACAAATTGGAGAATCTGAGTATTTTTTTTTTCCTTTGTTATGAACTCATTGAAGCTTTCAAATGAGCATTTATCATTTTATGAACTGAAAACGTCAATTCCATGGGGTTTATTGTTTTCAATCAGAATCTCATTAGATTTTAATCATGAAAGGGCTCTTTTTTCTGCTTGCATTATATAATCAGGTCAGCAAACAGCGAAGACAGTGGCCATAGTTCTAGGTGGGGCTGCTGCTCTTGGATTTCTGATCATCTGTCTCCTCTTTGCCCGAAGTCTAACAAAGAAAAAGGATGGTGAGTCCTTCTAAAACCTTAGTAAGCTGATCATGAGATGAAAAAAAGGTGCTTTTTATCTGCACCTCAAGATCAAAATTGTTGTTTGATAATCTCTATACTTAATTTGTTTCTCTACAGACTTCTAAACCTCTTGACCCCAGTTGGATACACAGAAGAGGATTTTGGCATTTTCCTTCAGCCATGTGGAGTTGTGAATGAGAATTTTAACACTGGGAGATGAAAGGAGGAGGTGATAGCAAACTAACTGATATTTTCTTCTCTTTCAGTTGTGTACACTGGGTGATGTCTTCTGTTTTTTGTATAGCTCTCTTTTTAACCTTTTTATATAGATGAAAATGACAATTTGGGAAAATTTGACTTTAGAGCCTTATAGGAGATTTTTTATTATTAATGAAACTCTTTTTTAAGTGTTTCTATGACAGAGTTATTACTCTATCTTTCTCTAATTTTTGTTTAACAAGTAATGGACTCTCAAGGATGGTAAGGGAGCAATGTACCCCATAGATGGTGAGGGAGGAAGAAGAGATGGTAGGCCACATGATTAAGAAGGCATTTGGTTTAGAGGGCGTTTGGTTCAATGTTATCTTGACGTTATGTTATGTTGTCTAGAGAAAATAATTGTTTGGTTTAATGACATTTATAGATAATTTTATATAAGATTATAAAATTATTAGTCAAAATATGACATCAAGATATCAAGATAACAATGTTATCTTAATGTTATCTTGATGTTATGTTATATTGTTTAGAAAAAATAGTTATTTGATTTAATGACATATATAAATGACTTTGTAAAAAATTATAAAATTATTATTTAAAAAATAATATTTAAATATTAAAATATATAAATAACATGACATAATATCAAAATAATATAGAACCAAATGTTCTTTAAATTTGATCACACTGACATTTAAGGGACACTTAGGCCTTGTTTAGCAAATGCTTAGAATTGGGTAAAAAAATATAATAATAATATTTTTAATTTATTATAAACTTTAACAATTTTATTTTACATCCAACACAAATTTCAATCTTAAAAATTAATTTTATTTCACTTCTACACAAATTTTAATCTTAAATTGAACTTTATTTTACATCATACATACCTCCCAATATTAAAATAATTTTTTTTTCAATCAATTGTATAAAATAAAATATTTTCTCTTTTTTTACTTAAATTTATCCTTTAATTAAACAAGCCTTTAGTGTTATTTTATAATATCTAAATGTTATTTTGTAAGTTATAATTGTTAAAAAAAATTATTGATCATATTATTTAATAATTTTTTTTCTAAATAATAATATAACACTAAAAAAACACTAAACTAAATAGCCTTTTAATATTATTTTTCAATTGTAATGTTACATTGTCAAATTTAGTTATCTTAGTCATCTATGTGAAACAATTTGAGATCAAAGAGAAAACTAGTATCGCTTATGTTGGCTATAATTTATTTTTTATTTTTTATGTTAGACTATAATCTAGTTGAATTCTTCTTTAAGAAGGTTTCTGTCAAATAATGATGGCATTAAGGCCTCGTTTGGTTCGAGGTGAGATTTTTGCCCAACACAAATTTCAATTATAAGAATCAATTTTATTTCACATCCAATACAAATATGAATATTAGAATTGAAAGTATTTCACATTTTACACACTTTCTAATAGTAAAATAAATTTCTCTCTCATTAAATTTAAAAAATAAAATATTTTTTTTCCATGTCTAAAAAAAAAATTCGAACCAAACAAGACTTAAAAGCCAACTAGAATTATCTGCTCGTTTCGACATCACAATAGCTATAATTGAAAAGCTTGCCTAATCTTTCTTCTGGCAAATCAATTAATATTATTTCGTGCGGGCCGCGCACATCACAGCATAGCTTAGTAGCTTACTATTGTGCTACCCTATAGATCATATTCCTCTTTCTCTAAAATAATTCATGGGTCAAGGGTAGCCTTATCTTCCATCTAAATAAAGAGAATTATCTACTCTTTTTTTTGTTATAAATACTTGCATTATATACTGAGAGTGAGTTTTTCTAATTTTTTTAGTTTTCACTGGTTCTTGGACTTCTCTCTCTTTCTTTAGTTCTATTTCTTTTGCAGTTCTCCTTAGAACTGTCGCTAGGTTTTCATCATAAATAGCGATAGCATCACGTGAATAATTATTTTTAAGTACACGTGAATAAAAGTTATTTTTAAGAGAATATGTAGCATTACTATTACTATTATTATTATTATTATTATTTTCCTATTTTTTTGAAAGAATAGCATTACTCTTTTCTATGTGCTTAAAATAGAACTAATGTTAAGGCCTTGTTTGCCTAGGAGTTTAAAATTAACCTGGTTTAATTTTAACCAGGCATATCACATCACACATAAAATTTAATATTAAAAAATAAATTTACTAAAATAATAACTAACTTATATCACATCCCTCACATATTACAACATAATAACTAACTTTATATCACATTCCTCACATATCCCAATATAATAATTAACTTTATTTCACATCATTCACCACTTTCAATAAAAAAATATTTCTATCCAAATTTAAATTTAACCTTCTTAAATTTAACCTTACAAACAAATAATTTTTAAGAGTTCCTATTGAACCTCAGAACTCGTGACAATTCATCCAAAATGGGTTTGCTACCGTAATGCCAGGGCGCGACCGGGGAGAGCCGGACGCGGCCCGTCTCCACGCACGGCTCATCAAGTCCGGCCGGACCGCCGCCGGAAGTCGCTTCCTCTGCAATCGCCTCATCTCACTCTACTCTCGCTCGCCGGCCACCATCTCCGACGCCCTCCGTCTTTTCCATCGTCTTCCCTCCCCAAACGCCAGTTCCTGGACTTCCATTATCTCCGCCCTCTCAGGCAACCCTCCCTCCGCCGCCGCTCTCTTCGTGTCCATGCTCCGCCGCCCTTCCACACCAACCCAATCTTCCGTTTCAGCTCTCCTTAAGATCCTCTCCTCCACTCCATCGAACTTCCCCCTTGGCCTCCAGCTCCACTCCCTCTCCCTCAAGCTTTCCCTCTCATCCCTCCCCTTCTCCGGCAGCTCTCTTATAGGCTTCTACTGCAGGCAATGTCTCCCCGGCGACGCTCTCAAGGTGTTCGACGAAATTTCCCGCCCAGATGAAGTCTGCTTCTCCGCTATAATCGTCGGCCTCGCTCAGAACCATCGCCCAGCCAACGCGCTCTCCCTCTTGCGCGACATGCGCGCTGGAGGTCTCTCCTCCACTATGCATAGCCTCTCCGGTGCCCTTCGCGCCGCCGCAGAGACCGCCGCGCTGGAACAGACGCGCATCATCCACGCCCACACCTTCGCCGCTGGCCTCGACCTCAACCCATACGTCGGCACCGCTTTAGTCGACGCATACGGCAAAGCAGGGCTCTCCCAGGATGCGCTCCGGATTTTTGACGAATTGTCCGGCTGCGGCGGAGCGAACCTCGTGACGTGGAACGCGGCGCTGTCAGCGCACGCCCAGCACGGCGATGCCCTGTCTGCTAAACATCTGTTCGACGAAATGCTGGAGCTTGGGCTCGCGCCTGATGAGTACACCATCCTCGCCTTGCTCACTGCATACGGCAACGCGGGTTTAGTGGAGGAGACTCAAAGCTTGCTGGACGCTATGGGTGATCTCCACGCCGTCGAGCCGGCGCTGGAACACTATTCCTGCTTGCTGGGAGCCATGGTGCGTGCAGGGAAGCTGGAAGAGGCGGAGCGCCTCGCGCTGACAATGCCGATCGAGCCCGACGCCGCCGTGTGGCGGACTCTGCTCTCCGGCTGTATGAATCTCCGTGATGCCGATATCGGTCGGACGGCTGCCTGTCGTCTGCTGGAGCTAGATCCAGAGGATGATTCAGCCTACGTGATGCTCGCGAACATCTACTCTGCCGCAGGGAGAAAGGAGGAAACGGCGAGACTGCGGAAAGCGATGAGAGAACGTCGCGTGAAGAAAGAGGGCGGACGGAGCTGGGTTGAAGTGATGGGTGCGGTGCACTTTTTCGCCGCCGGAGATCGCCGGCACGTGAGGACTCCGGAGATATACGGGAAGTTGGAAGAACT
Organism: Apostasia shenzhenica; assembly: GCA_002786265.1. Classification (NCBI taxonomy): domain Eukaryota; kingdom Viridiplantae; phylum Streptophyta; class Magnoliopsida; order Asparagales; family Orchidaceae; genus Apostasia; species Apostasia shenzhenica. Next base: position 691,470 of record KZ451896.1, read on the forward strand.
GGTGACGGAGGCGACGAAGTTGGGTTATGATGGGGAAGGTGAGGAGAGGGTGTGGCAGCACAGCGAGCGGCTGGCGGTGGCGTTTGGGCTGTTGAGCGGTGGTGGGGCGGCGGAGGGGAGGCCGCTCAGGGTGGTGAAGAATCTGAGGATTTGTGGGGATTGCCATGAATTTTTCAAGTTCTTGAGCAGAGTAGTTGAGAAGGAAATCGTCGTGAGAGACGCCAATCGGTATCATAAGTTTCAGGAAGGGGCCTGCAGCTGCAAGGATTTTTGGTGATTTGCCTTGTAATTTTAGTTAATTAATCAGTAATTTATTAATTAGATGATTTTTTAAATATTATCATTTTTAATTAACTAATTAATAATATAAATATAATTAAAAAAAATAACAAATGAAGTATACTTCAGACGGCATTAACTGCCGCCATTAAATTAAAAAGTCTTATGTGCACGGCCGGGCGACTTCTTCCTTAATAGAAGTCTCCCGGCATACGGGCTACTTCTGCTTAACAGAAGTCGACTCGCCCGTCCGCCGGGCGACTTCTTAATTTAACGGCGGCAGCTAACGACGTCCGAAACATACTTTTTTGTTATTTTTTTTATTTTGTTTATATTATTAATTATTTAATTAAAAATATTTATATTTAAAAATAACATATTTTTTTAAATTTTTTCTTTAAAAATTTATATTTACAAATAACATATTATTAATTACTTAATGCATGCAGATCTGCAAGTCATTAAATTTATTCTTTAAAAAATAATTTCAACAATCTTAAATATTGCCGTTAATATAAACAAAATAAAAAAAATAACAAAAAAAGTATATTCCGGACGTAATTAATAATTTTTACGTCCGAAATATAAATTAATTAACATATTTTTAAATATAATTTTTTTTTATTTTGTTTATATTATTAATTAGTTAATTAAAAAAAATTATATTTAAAAATAACATATTTTTTTTTGTTATTTTTTTTATTTTGTTTATATTATTAATTTATCTGAGAGAGTTTATGAAGCAGTTTTGTTTCATGAATTCAGATTCTACATTAATTCATCATAAGTACATTTGAGGCCAAGGAGTTTATGGAGCAGTTTTGTTTCATGAATTCAGATTCGAAATAATGTGGTTTTATTTCTTGTTTTGTATCTGCATTTGTTTTGCTATGTAATATTAAAAGTTCATGTAATTGAAGTTATGTTTTATGTGATCGATGTTGTTATTTTCTTTATGAATTCAATGATTAAAATGACTTTCGGATGTATATTACTGCTGTGTATGAATGTATTAATTTTTGATAATTTTTTTTTAAAATCAAATATTAATTTAAAAAAAAAAACTATAGACGGCAGTTCTCAAAAGAGAACTGCCGTCTATAGTGTAACTACAGAAGGAGGTTCTCGAAAGGGACCGCCGTCTATAGTATAACTATAGAAGGCAGTTTTCCAAAGAGAACTGTTTTCTATAGTTATACTATAGATGGCGGTTTTCTTTAGAGAACCGCCGTCTATAGTTACATTACTACGGCGGTTGACCATATCAACTGCCGTGTAACGCTTTCTTTTACGGCGGTCCAAACAGCCGTCAAATCCCTTTTAGCTATTACGGCATTTGAATACGCGACGGTTGTATTAATATTTGAAGGCGGTTTTTAACCGTCGTAAAACAGGTTTCCTCTATTAGTGTTTATTCCATTAAGAGGATGATCACCAACTTAAAACACTCAAGTCCCCTACAACCACGGGATCGACAAACTTATAGGGAGGTGGGGGCAGGCGAGGAGCCGCTGAGTGCGCCGCAGACGTTGGAGACGAAGTGGGAGAGGGTGGGGCCGAAGACGGGGTTGGAGAAGACGAAGGGGAGGCAGCTCTCTTCGATGTCGCTGACGGCCTTGCAGCACTGAGGGGTGATCTTGATATGGAGGGAGAGGAAGGCAGGGACCAGCTTCACCACACAGTCCTCCACCTCCACAACGGCATGCCAGCACTTGCCGATGTCGGGGAAGAGGCTGAAAGCAGAGGTGCCCCGCGGCAGGGATCCCACGGAGACGGCGAAGGTGACGAGGAGGACCAGGAGGAAGGAGGAGGCTGAGGTTCTGGCCATGGCTGCCGGCGGTGAGCTGAGGAAGAAGAAGATGAAGAAGAAGAAGAAGAAGGGCGGTTCTTGTTGTGGAGGGGTGAAAAGAGAGTGACGGGTATTTATAGTTTGAAAGTGGCAGTTATTTTTATTAATATTTAATTGTTAATTAAGATTTTTGAGATTAATGAGGTAGCGGTTTCAAATTAATTAAGTTTTTAGGTTAATTTTTGATAATTAATTGCAAGGCGTCAGATTTTTTGGTACTTAAAAACGGATTAATGAAATAAATTAATATGCTATATATATTTAGATTATTTTTAATGATAATTTTACTTGCGTTTCATTCAATATTATCTTGATATTATATCATATTATCTAAAAAAATAATTATTTAATTTAATAATATTTTTAAATAATTTTTTTCTAAAAATATTAAATTGTTATTCAAAAATTAATATTCATATGTCAGATAATATAACATAACATCAAGAAAATATCGAACCAAACACCCCCTTAGTTGATTCGAAAATGAGTGAGAACATGAGTTAGCGGGTCGGATTTAGATCAATAGCTCATTTGACTTGACCTGCCGACTCTTTGTCGAGTTTTAAAAAATTAACTAATTAATTCATCATAAGTACATTTGAGGCTAAGGAGTTTATGGAGCAGTTTTATTTCATGAATTCAGATTCGAAATAATGTGATTTTATTTCTGATTTTGTATCTGAATTCATAAAACAAAACTGCTTCATAAACTCTCTCAGATAAATTAATAATATAAACAAAATAAAAAAATAACAAAAAAAATATGTTATTTTTAAATATAAATTTTTTAATTAACTAATTAATAATATAAATAAAATAAAAAAATTTATATTTAAAAATATGTTAATTAATTTATATTTCGGACGTAAAAATTATTAATTACGTCCGAAATATACTTTTTTTGTTATTTTTTTTTATTTTGTTTATATTAACGGCAATATTTAAGATTGTTGAAATTATTTTTTAAAGAATAAATTTAATGACTTGCAGATCTGCATGCATTAAGTTAGGAGGTTTGAAAGCTAGATTTATATTTTTTAGTATTTTCTGAATGGATTCGAAAAATTAGTAATTTGTGTTGTTGATTTCTATATTTAAAGCTTTTTATTTTGAAAAACCTTGAATTTAAATAAACGTATTTTTCTAAAAATTAGATCTGATTTGGCTAACCAATTCAAGAATTAGTTCAAACTACTGGTTCTAGAATCAATTTTTAGGATATATTTATTTGATAGATTAAAATTAACTTAATTTAATTTTAAACAAACACTATCACATCACACGCATAAAATTTAATATTAAAAATTAATTATATTTCATATTTACATATAATTTAAAATAAAAAATTAATTTTATTTCACATTTTATATATATCAAAATAATAATTTATATTAAATTTTTGGGCAATTTCACTCAGGTCCATGAATTTAAAGGTTTATCACACAGGTCCACGTTTTTTAAATTATATCATCGGGGTCCCTAGGTTTTCAAAAAATATCATCTAGGTCTTTTTTTATTTTTTTATTATTAAAAAATATACAAAACTACCATTATACCCTTACCCTGCCTCCCCCACCAGATCCGGCGGTCGCGCCGCCTCCGGCGGCCTCGCACGGCTGCACGACACCGCCGGCGGCCGCCATTACCACTGCGCGTGCAACGGCCGTGGCACGCCGCGCGAGCGGCCGCCAGTTGCGTCTTGCAGCCGCGCGACGCGCCTGAGCTTCGCAACGCTGCCGCCGATGGTGTCGTGCGGCGGCGCGAGGCCGTCGGTGGTGTCGTGCGGCCGTGCGAGGCTGCCGGATGCGGCGCGGCTACCGGATCTGGTGGAGAGATGGGGTAATGGTATAATGGTAATTTTTTGTATTTTTTTAATAATAAAAAATAAAAAAAGGACCCAGATGATATTTTTTGAAAACCTAGGGACCCCGATGATATAATTTTAAAAATGTGGACCTGTGTGATAATAACCCTTAAACTCAAAAACCTGAGTGAAATTTGCCCTAAATTTTTTATATAATATTTAATTTTATTTCATATTATTCACAATTTACATTGGCATCGTTTCGATTGTACTTCTAAAATTTTCAGATTACTTTAAAATTTGTATCTGAATAGCTAAGTATAAAGCTATAATTATATTGAAAATAATGAGAATATTACTATAAAAAATTGACTAGAATGTAAAATAAATTGAAAACTTTTAAAATATTTATATAATTTGTGATAAAACTTTAACTTAATATTACTTATATATTAAAATAGCTGTTTTAATACTAAAATAGTGCCCTAGTTTCAAAAAAAATATATACAAATCAATTTGTTTGCTTTCTATACAATATTGGTTATACGTAAAGTCAAAATAATTCATTTATTAAAAAAATAAAAAATAATATTAAATTAAATTTATTACTTCTTATATAATTTTTAATATAAAAAATTATTTTATTTTTTAACTTACATTATTTTTAATATATCATTTAATTTTATTTTATATTTTACATAAATTTTAATATAATTAATTAATTTTATTTCACATCATTTATTTATCTTAATACAAACGCATAATTTTTATAATTAATAATTCTCATCAGCCTGCTTTGCTAATTTCAGAGAAATCACTTGATAAATAATGAATAAGTTTTTTATTTCATAAAGATTGAATAAATTATCATTTGGCAAATATAATAAAACATTTTTAAATCATGTATAATATTTTTAAAATAAAAATCAATTTATAGGCAAATTAGTATGTACTTATTTTGTCTTTCATCTTACCATCTTAGCTATACAAAAGTGCATTTGTAATATTTATATTTTTAATTTCAAATTTTAATTATAATATTTAATTAAATATTATGTTAAATATATTTAAAAAAAGAAATTAATATTTTAAATAATTTTATAAATATTTTAATAGCATTGTGTAACTCAAAGTAGGATTTAAAATATATTAAAATTGAGTTGAGTTTATATGAGAAAAATTAGATTTAAAATTAATAATGTTAAACGTATTTGCATGAAAATGAAACTATGAGTATCAAAATATAATTGTTCCACTTTGGATGACAACAATGGACTTTATTTTATTTTCTTTGCTTGGCTTCTGGATTTCTCTGCCATGAGCTTGAAGGAAGAAGGGGAAGAGGGGGAAGAAGAAGAAGAAGAAGAAGAAGAAGAAGAAGGAGAAGAAGAAGGAGAAGAAGAAGAAGAAGAAGAAGAAGAAGAAGAAGAAGAAGAAGAAGAGAAGCAGGAGAAGCAGGAGAAGAAGGGGAAGAAGGGGACGAAGAAGAAGAAGAAGAAGAAGAAGAGAAGCAGGAGAAGCAGGAGAAGCAGGAGAAGCAGGAGAAGCAGGAGAAGAAGGAGGGAAAGGGGAAGGGGAAGGGGAAGAAGAGGAAGAAGGTGAAGAAGGAGAAGGAGGAGAAGAAAAAAGTGAGAATTTATTTTATAAATTTGATTTATATATAATGGTAGTTGATTTGTTAGATATAAAATATAAATGTTGGTAGGTGATTATAAATGAATTTTTATCAAAACTCATAATATGAATTCAATTAAAACTAAGTTTGTTCAAATATAATTATAAGAATATGAAATATATATATATATATATACATATATATGTTAAAAATTAATTAAAAGAAATAAATTTCAATTTATTTGTGTTTCTATTTTTCAGGGTGCACGCGTGAAAACAGATTATCAAACAATCAAGAGGTAGGGGGAACCAACTTGTTATGATCTAATTATTGCTTGTTTAAATTTAATTCTTAAATTATTATTTGATGAAAATATTTATATGTATTGGGTTCGATATTTCTAAAGCATGTTCAAATTTTCATAAACTGAAGTTATTGATAAATATTAAATTACTATTATCTCACGATAAATTGCTCATTACTGATGAATTACTGTTATTGATATTATTGGTGCATATTAAATTAGAGATAAGTTACGTGCTATTGATGTTTATTGAATAATCATGAATTTTTGTGTGCAAAATTGAATACTATCATATATTATCTGAATGCAATTGTACCTTGTAATATAATTTGTGATTGTAGAATATTAGTACTGAAACTGAATTAGTAGCATTTGGAGAAAAAATACTGTAATTGCTAAGTATTTTATGATGTTGTCTATCATAGCTCAAGCTTACTGATATTGTTACCGTTACTTTCTTGAAGCCTCCTCATTGCATGTACTGAATAAGAGTAAGTCCTCATGCAGCCACAATATACTGTTTTGAGGTCTCCCCATTGCACCTACTGAGTAGAAGTCTTTGTGTGACTATATTATTGTTTAGAAGAACTGAGGCCTCCCCATTGCACCTACTGAGTGGGAGTAAGTTCTCCATTATTACTATTACTAGAAGATATGGCCCTAAAGTAAAAAGGAGAAATATAGTTAACTGAATAATAAATACGAAATTTGATATGTATAATATGAAACTATTTTATTTACTATTATCAATTATATGTTATTATGTTGGTTGTTTTTCATAATGTACTGGTTAAAATTCTGAGTTTGAAAAAATTCACTCCTTATTATTTTTACAGGTTCACTTCATACACATCAAGGAGGTGTGATAGAGCTCACAGACTTAGCAATATTTCTGAATGCTTTAAGATTGTAATTAATCTAAGAGGGCGTTTGGTTCGATGTTATCTTGGTGTTATGTTATGTAATCCAGATGTTATAACATCTAGATGTCATCTTTTGACTAATAAATTTATAATTTAATAGAAATTTTTTTGTAGATGTCATTAAACCAAATGCTCCCTAAGAAATATTTTTTGTAGTACTATATCTGATATTTTAGACATTATCTCTATATTATGAATTTAGCTTTGTTATTACTTTGATTTAGTTAGATATGCTTCTTAGTTCGTTTTGGTTCGAGCATAATTTCAGAAATGAATTTAAGTAACGATAAGAGTATTTTTTTTCTAAAACTATTGTGTCATGCCCAACTCAGCTACTATTCTGCTGCATTATTATTATTAATATTATTATTTTAACGAGTCAGAGCGTGACAGCATTACAGTCTAATTATTAAGTCGTAAGCAAAATGGTAATATTTTTTAATTTTACAATATATTATATGGTTTGTTAAGAACTTACAAAAATTTCTCCTAGTAAAATATTCTTCTCATAATAATAATAATAATAAAATACAATAATCAAAACTACAAGATTGTGACATCCTACTAATGTAAGTTAAAATAAAATTTTAATTTAATATTATATATTTTTTAATTGAAATAGCTGTTATAATACTAAAATAGCATATAAATCAATCAATTTAATCCTATGACTTTGGGCATACCTAAAATCAAAATAATTCATTTATTATTAAAAGATAATATTAATTATTTTTCACCTTATTTTATATTTTATATTATGTTTAATATATTATTTAATTTTATTTCATATTTTATATAAATTATAACATAATTAATTAATTTTATTTGATATCATATATATATATATATATATATTTTAAAATCAACTTATAATTAAATAAGTATTTTAATTTTATTTCTTCAGTATTAATGCTACTATAAAAATAACGTTATAATTTAATTGTTAAATTGTATGTAAGTTGGTGATATTTTTTAATTTTATGATGTATTATATGATTTTATGAAATTATAAAATATTCTCCATAATTCAAAAAAACAACTTATTGAGATTATTTTTTGTTATATATAATTGTTAAGTTATGTTCGACAAAAAGATTAATTTATTTTTATCATAAAAATTATAAATTTATTATGAGATTGTGTGATGAAAAATAAAGTAAATCAGTAATATTAAAAATTATATAGAATGTAAAATAAAATTAATTGATTTATTAAAATAATATAGGATATGAAATAAAATAATTTTTTTATATTAAAAATTATATTAAATATATTAAAAAATTAATTTAATAATAAAGTGAATTATTTTGATCTTTTAAGGTATCAAAATATTATAAACACCAAATAGGCATTTAATAAAAAAAATCAATTTCACCGTGTCTTTAAAATCAGTAATATATTTAGATCATAAAATTAAAATTATAAATAAATTTTTGTCAAAATAAATTATTTTGATCAACTTCTCTTACTACGTTTATATAAAATTTAATTTAAAGTTTTTTATGTAATAAAATTAAATTATTTGGACATAAAACATTATTTTCATTAAAAAAAAAACTTACATTATTTATTTAGAAGACCCAAAGTCAAATTCGGTTAAGCGTCAATTTAAAGCACGCCATATAGTCTCCATTGCTTTATAATTACAATTTTTTAATGTAAAATAATTACAAAGTTATCCTCAGGCAAATATCAGCCAAAAAAAATATATCAAAAAAAAATATCAGTGAAAAAATGGACGAACCTGCAAAAGTCTACGATCTTTCCACTCGGGCACCTGTCGCCGGCCCTGTCGGGGAGAAAGAGAGAGGTTAGGGTTTGGCAATTTCAGGAATGGCTAGGGTTTTTGAAGACGAATTCGAATGCGAGAAGAAAGAGCCGAGGTCTGAATTCCAGATTTCCATTGGTACCTTCGCCTCTCTTTAGCAGTAATTTCTCTTCTTCTCGAGATTTGATCCCGAGTTTGAACTTCTCCCGTTCAGTAGTGATTTATTTCAAAAATTGAACTCTTTTCCCCATTAGAAGTTGATCAAGGAAAACAACTTATTTCGGTTGTCCTTCTTCTTCCATTTCCATTTTTGCAATTCAATATGTTGCTTTGATTGTTTGATTTCTATTGTTAAGCTGGCAGCTGTTTCTCTCCTTCCCTCCCTTATTATAAAGCTTCCCGCGCGTTCCTGTCTCTATTCCACCGAATCCGGTATTTAGTAGAGCAGAAGTTCCTTGGTGCCTATTCTGTTTATCTTATGTAGGAATGAAATTTGCAGGTCCTTGATACCCAAGTGCTGCCTGGGTTTGTCGATGTTTAACTATTTTTGGCCCCGCTTCAAACCGATTCCTCTTTCTTCTTTGGGAATTTTATTTCTTTGTTAATGAATTCCATCATTTATATAAGCTCGGATGAGGATGACTTCGTGGATGAATCTTATGATATATCTGAAGAATGGGTCACGGAGCTGCTTGAATCTGTTGATAAAGATCTTAGAGAGCACGATTCCTTAGCTGTGGATGACAGTTTTACTCCAGCATGCCTGAATAGGCAGAGCACTTCACCAAACAATCCTGATGAAGGACTGGAAGAGAAGGATGCAATGGTTGTGGATGATTTTTCTACTATGACTTGCATCACAAAGCAGGGTCCTTCACAAAAGGATTCTGATGATGACTGCTTAATTCTTGATGGTGATCCTGATAAGCCTGTGATGGTGGTTGATTGTCAGAGGAATTCTGAAGATGGGTGTGATGACTTGTTCATAGTTGGAGAGAAGGGAGATGTATGTTCTCATTCTTCTCTACTATTCTTATTGCGTCTTTGATAAAGGTGATAGCTTGCTTAGAACACAAATTTAGTGAATATTGTGCTAAGCCATGAACCTCATAGTGCTTCTTTACAATTAATAACACAACTTGTACATGCTTTGTATTTGTTCCTTTTAATTGAAAATTTTAGTTGTTATATCTCTTACCTAGTACTGAACACTTCATTTGTAATTTTGTGTGCTTAGAAATAATTACTTTGTCACGTTTAAAGTGGTAGTACACTTGATTTATTTCCCATATGACATTTGTATTGAAGCATTCTTTGATTTATTTCCAAATCATACACGTGTGTTTCACGCTTAGATATATGTGTTATGTATTTCTAACGTTTGAGTATGCACATTCTGAGCTTAGTCAATACTAGTTCATTGAATTCACTTTGCTTGGAGTAGCAATACCTGTAGGCCTGCTGTTTTGACAGCTATATATAACATGAGAAAGGATCAACGATGGTTATCAACATCTGTACAAGTTGAGTGAACATTGAGCGAAGATTTTGACAATGATGCTTTTCATCCATTACTTGACATGTACTTATATTTGTAGTTGACACAGTAGTGCTCGTGCTAGTCATGGACTTATTGAATATTTGCTGGATATTTTGGTAGTTATAAACTGGTTTGCCTGATGATTGAATTGGCTGTATTGCTGCCCCTAAGTCCATAGTGGGTTGGTTTGTGTTAATCAGATATGACATTGACCTGGCAAAACTAAATAACCATTACTCTGAAACAAGTTGTTAGCGTAGAGGATTGTGATCAACTGGGATCACCAACTTTGGTACGACATGTTAATAGCTAGATATCCATCTTCACCTAAAGTTTTGTTCTTTAGATAAAGTTTCAATGGAGATGGCCTTAGAGTGATTGATTCATGTACGTTTGTACCTTTTTGAGGAATCTTAATGAATGCACATGAGCGGTTTCCTCATATCGGTAGTCAAAAATAAGTTGCGGTACTTAGTATAAATGTAATTTGCCTAACCCTTTAGCCTAACTTTTTGGACTGAATGGTGTCTATTCGCTTCTGTATTGGGCCTAATTTGGCTTCTCTAGTACTTATCTTCTAACAAGTGGTATTAGAGTTGATAGTTTGACTGGAATCATGTGGTTCATGTGGAAAATGCTTCCATGGGCCTTGATGCCTTCTATCATGATTGAGCAAGAAATTCAAAAGCAGGTGACTCTCATTGTGTCTCTAGGTGGTTGAGTAAGCTCTTATTGTGTATGCATTTTACGGGGTAAATAGCACATTGGATAGAAAAAGACTTTGTAAATGAATTCTCGTATAAGGGGGAAATTGTTGGGAATACACATAAGCAATTATCCCAACATTACTAGTCAACAACAAGTTGTGGTATTTAATATTTAAATAATGACCCTACCTAGCTAATCTAAATTTTTGGTTTTTTGGGGGGGTCAACTTGGGATTCCTGGTATTTCTCCTCAAAACACATTAATGTTGTAGCATAAGCAGGATGATAAGTTTTAGTTGGCTTTTATATTTTAGATGCTTCATGCTGTTGGCATGCTCATCATCCAGAGTTTTAAGCCATTAATTAATATGATACCTTCCAAACTTCTAAAAGTTTTTGCAGTTGGCTTGCAGAGATTATCCCCACCCTCGTCACTTGTGCGCCAACTTACCCTTCATCAGCACTCCGCATGAAAGGCATTGCAAACTGGTAAGCCACATGTTACTGGTATCATTGGTATTCCTAATGTCTCATTCTCTCCAGTGGTAAGGTATTCTGATAACAACTCTGCAAAACAGTGTCATTGCTATGTATGCGACAGTCCAGCTCCATGCAACTTTTGGGGCAATGGTCTTTCAAATGCTGATCATTGTCATTCTAGTGATAAAGACCCATTTTGGAAAGCAGCAAGGAATCAATTCAAGAAAATAATTACGGAGCTAACTGAAAACTTAAGTCCCTTGAGAATTCCCCGGGAAATTTGCCGCCCGACACTCAATTTATCGAGCACGCACCGAATTTGCACCACCAGCCGAGATCAAACACTCCGGAGAGGCCCGAGATGCTTTCGGCAACCATTCAACCGTGGAAAATGGCGACCATTCAGATCCCAATCTTTTCCCAGATCTCAAGCTTCCCAGAGAACAACTCCTATACCTGAATCTTTTGGGAACCAAATGCTCCGAACTGCTTCTCAGAGGTGTCATCGCACATCAATCACACCTCAAGTACATAACTGTTTAGCTGTAACATCTCAGCATACTGGTTACCAATCAAAACAAGAGGACATGCCTAATATGGAAACATTTCGCGATATTCTTGCGCGAATTGAAGCAGATCTTTTAGATACCGATGACGCTGGCGCAACCGCAGTAGACGTCAATATGTCGCCGTCTTTTTCGGCTGTAGGCATGCAACCTGTTTCAGTGATAAGTGCGAGCCGGCATATGAATGGCTATGATGCTGGTTTTGTTTCTGGAAAGAGCAATCATCAGTCTTGAATTCTGTGGTGCTGTAAATTTATGAATCAATGTTGTTTGAAGGACTTTGAATATCACAGCAACTCGAGTTTGTAGCATGAAATAAGCGTGACGGTGGTGTCGTCGTTCTAATATTTCATCCCAAAACTGTTCGACACGATGCCATTAAGATGGACGATTGGTGGTCGACTTTCAGGTTTTGTGTGATTGGAGGAAAAATTGATGTAGTTTTTGTTTTATTTTGAAATTTATGTATAATAAAAAATAAAAACAATTTGTAATATTGAATATTGTAGCGGAATAAAGTTTATGGTTATATTAATATTTACGTAGGATATGAGATAAAGTTTAAATTTTATGTTGTAGTTTGCGTAATTTATATAATAAAATTTTTAGAATTTTTTATGTAAATTACTATTTTCTCCTTCTTTTTGATCTTTTCATTAATATCAAATTTGAAAAAAATAAAATGTCACGAAAATCTTGTACGAGCAGAGGGTGAAAGAAGAATGGTGAAGACAATACATGATTACTGCACAAAATTTGCTGATTTTGCTGTTTTTATTTAAAAAAAAATACGAACAAAAAGAAAATAAATTAATGTTGCATTTAGTATCCACCGAACTAAAGGTAAAAGCAAGTTTCAAATTTTGATTTCAATTTTATCTTTTTTTTTTTTTTTTTTTTGCAGAAGTATCCGTTTCAATAATTTTAATAATTTCGTTATCACAATCTCAAAAGTTCGCATTCTAATAAAACCTTAAAAATACAAAATGTTCAGCCGAAATGACAATGATATTTTTTGATTCAATTTTATCCGAAATTGGAACAAAACTGATCAAAGAAGACTCATGAATTAATGCTTGAAAGTTTTATTCCACACTGTATGATTTTCTGATAAATATTTCTTTTAATGTTAGTCTAATGAATTGATCCATGAATTGATCCGTCAGACTGATTCAAATTTGTAAGCTTTGTTTGCATGAATGTTTTTTTGTTCACTTAATAATTAGAAATCTTTAAAGTTTCATTAATCTAAGAAATAAAATTTTACAATTAGCATGATTTTAAATTGATTTTGGCAAAGTTATGAAAAACATGTTTTAATAATTAAATTTCATAGAATCCAAGAATTAAATTAATGCACATTTGAGACTGAATTTAGGTTACAATAAAGATTTATCCTATTATTTATAAAATTAAGCTGTTTGCAATTAATTTAGAATAATATCAAATCTCAATAGCTATTCAAACCTGGTAGACTGATATGTAAAAATGCCAGTATATCAAAATTCCATTTTATGAAGAATAGGAGGACTGCTGCTGACAAATTTAATGAAAAGGGAAATTACATCTAGGCTCCTCAGGAAGATTTTCTGTTCGCACGGGTTTGTAAAATTGAAAATATCATGTTGTGATTCTTTTACTAATTATAATGCTAATTCGGATCTTCCATCATGTTTTCTGATTTTTCACAGCCAATAGTTTGTCCGTAACTCCTACGACGTAGAATGAGAAAGAGAGGGAATCGGGTTCTCGCCCGCAACGGAGAAAATCATTGCTAGAGTTCTCACCTGCCACATCCTCAATGATAAAGAGAGCAGCAGAGTCATTATTGACATTTTTACCGCTATAGAGTCGATGCGTGTGAGTGAGAGATAAGAGATGGTTATAATAGGTGTGCTATTTAATTAAAAATCGACAAAAAATATTGAATAATAAACAAATATTACTTATAAAAAAAATATTTTATAGCTCTTATGAATTATTTAAAATTTTCAATTTAAATGTGATTCTTATATGATAATAGTGTCACATATCAAAAATTTAATTTCCTATATGCAGTAATTGCACTACATAGAAAATCTTCATTGACTTTAAAATTTGAAATTATTTATTGGATATATAAAGTATTATTCTATTTTAAAATAACACTACTTGAAACTCTATTATGACTCCATAAGTCAAGTGGATCTCTTTAAAAAATTTGTAAGGAATTAATTCATGTGATCAAAGGTAATTAATTTTGCTTTTTAATTACAAACATAAAAGCCAATAGAATTATTTATTTGTGTAGTTATATTTAATTAGCATAAAAAAATCTTTACTGTAGATAAAAAAGATAATTTTTAATGTGATGTTTTTTATTTTAAAATTAATGAATAATTTAAAATAAAATTAATTTTAAATTTAAAATGTATACTTAATGTGTTCTATAAAATTAATTTTAATTGAGATTAAATAACCGGAAAACAGAGGCTAAATAAAGTATAGAGATTCTGGAAAAAAAAAATATACAGAGATTCTGAAAGTCGGCGTGCGGGCTAATCAAACACAAAACAGCAGTAGATATCCAATAAAATGCAAAGCCACGTGGCTAAGCCTGATTCGCTGAAGAAGGAGTGAGCTGAGGTTCCACGCGCATGGTAGTGGTCTTCATCATGAAACCCCCGCCGCTGCCGTCGCCGGCGTTGTCGGGAGAATCGTCATCATGGTAGGCGTAGGCGGCGCCGCCGTGCCTGGTGACATCAAGTCCAGCCATCTCGTCCTCCGGCGAGATCCTAAGCAAACCCATCTTGTGCATCCCGTAAAAGAGCGGCCCCATCGTCGCGCTCACCCAGCCGCTAATCACCAGTATCTGTATCACGTGCGCTGCCAGCAGCCTCCCACCGCCGCCCATGAACAGCCCGTGCGGCCTCTTCGGCCTCCCGGGATAAGCCTCGTCGACGTACCGCTCCTTCGCGAACAGCGCCGTGAAAATCACCCCCCACGCGCCGCATCCGGCGTGCAGCTGCGCCGCCTCCAGCGGATCGTCGTAATTGAATCTCGCCGCAAGAATATTGAGCCCGATCAGAACCCAAGCCGCAACGAATCCGCAGATTATCGCCGCCCATGGCTCCACCACCGAACAACCGGCTGTAATGGCGGCGAAGCCTCCCAGAAGCCCGTTGCAGACATCGACCACATTCCAGTGCCCTGTTTGGAGGCGCTTCCCAAAGAGGGTGGTCAGCGCCGCCGTGCACCCCGAGAGGGAAGTGGTGACGGCGGACCATTGGCCGTTGGTCGGTGAACCGATGGGTCCGTACGATCTCGCGATGTAGATGAACGAGCCGGGGTTGAAGCCGTACCAGCCGAACCAGAGCATGAAGGAACCGAGAACGACGAGGGTGGCGCTGTGGCCACGCAGGGTCACCTGGCGGCCGTTGTGATCGAACCGGCCGATTCGAGGGCCTTCGACGAGGGCGCCCCAGAACCCGGCGATGCCGCCGACCATGTGAACTACTCCGGAGCCGGCGAAGTCGATGACGCCGGAGCCGAAGAGGAGGGATTCGCCGGGGTTGCGGGCCGCAGCTGCCCAACCGTCGGAGGACCAGAACCAGTGGGAGACGATGGGGTAGACAAAGCCGGTGAGGAAGGAGGAGTAGATTAGGTAGGCAGCGAACTGGGTCCGCTCGGCGATAGAGCCGGAGGTGATGCCGGCGGCGGCGATGGCGAAGGCCCACTGGAATAGGAAGTAGGAGTAGTTGAATCCGACGGTCGGCATGGATTTGAGGGCGAAAAAATGGTGGCCGATGAAGCCGTTGGAGGGGGAGCCGAAGGCGAATGAGAAGCCGAAGAGGTAATAGAAGATGGCGCCGGCGGCGGCGTCGAGGACGTTGGTGAGCATGATGTTCATGGTGTTTTTGGCGCGGACGGAACCGGCGCAGAGCATGGCAAAGCCGAGCTGCATGGCGAAGACTAGGTAGGCGGAGAAGAGGAGAAAAGTAGTGTCGATCGCCGTGGTGAGGTCGGCGGTCTTGAGGGCCGATGTCTCGAGCTGCGAGCATATGTATTGGGCAGCGCCGGTGGCATTGGAGTTGGCGGCGCTGATGCCGGAAAGGAGATCTGCGAGAGATGCCGAGCACGTCTCGTCAGCCATGAGTGATGCCAGGTGAAGAGATACG
This sequence comes from Apostasia shenzhenica, assembly GCA_002786265.1. Lineage (NCBI taxonomy): Eukaryota > Viridiplantae > Streptophyta > Magnoliopsida > Asparagales > Orchidaceae > Apostasia > Apostasia shenzhenica. The sequence continues at coordinate 707,462 of KZ451896.1, forward strand.
GCGAGGATGATGATGGCGGCGAGGATTTAAAGGTGGAGGAGGAGGAAGATAGCAAACATGAGGCCCCGAATTTCCCAGCGGTATGATCCTCCGCGGCTAAGCATTGCTGTGTGGAGATTGGCCTTCTACAGCCAGCATTAATTTGTTTGATGAGCGGTGATTCTCCAATCATAGCTGGATGATTTTTTTAATGAGACTTCGTGCGATGTAACAGAACAGATTCCACGTGATTCGAATCTGAGTGGCTGGACCCACGTCCGCTGGTGCATTTGTCCAGTCAGATTAAATTCTTTTTTTTTAATGTTAATCAGTCAGATTAAAATCATTAAATTCAGCAACATAAATTTCAATCTTATATACAAATCACATTTTGAATGCATTTAAAAAAATAATATTATTTTATATTATATATATTTAAATAATAACTAATTAATTTAAATTTCCATCGCATTTATATAATATCCATCTCTATTTCAAATCATTTAAAATTTTAAGAATTAATTACTAAAAAATTCCTATAATTAATATATAATTGTTATTTAGGGACATTTATAGGGTAGACACATAAATTGGGCTAATTTATAAATTTCATCATAAATCTCAAAATATTACAGTTATCACATCTAAAATAGCTATTTTTTCATTTTTCATATCCTGCAGTAAATTCTATTACAAGATTTAACCATAGTTAAATCTCAACAAAATTTCAGTCATTGATCGCATCATTTAACCATCGACCTTTATGTTAGGGCATCGCGGAGCTGTATTAGTTCTGGCGGCAGCTTATTCACGAGAGGCGGCAGCGTATTCATGCGAGGCAGCATCGTATTCTCGCGAGGCGACAGCGTATTGACGCGAGCATCACTCTGCTATTTGCATCTTCTTTTTACGCGGGCATCAAACCTTTCTAAGGCTGACAGCTACAGAAAGGTCCGGCGGCGACAGAAAGGTCCGATGCTCACTCGTGATGCCCGCGTAAGAAGAAGATGCAAATAGCAGAGTGATGCTCACGTGAATACGCTATCGCCTCGCGAGAATATGCTGCCGCATCGCATGAATACGCTATCGTTGGAACCAATGCAGCTCTGCGATGCCCTAATATGAAGGTCGATGGTTAAATGATGTGATTAATGAGTGAGATTTTGCTGAGATTTAACTATGGTTAAATCTTCTAATATAATTTACTATATGATGTGAAAAACGAAAAAATAGCTGTTTTAGATGTGATATCTGTAATATTTTGAGATTTATGGTGAAATCTGTAAATTAACCTAATTTCTGTGTCCACTATGTAAATGTCCCTATTATTTATCTACAAATTCAAAAACTTGCTAAAAAGTCTCTATAGTTTATCTAATATTATATATAAATTTCTCTACTATTAAATTTAATATATTTTTAATTTTATCCTTAATATTTCTTCAAATTTTTATATCTTTGTTATTGCAAATTATATGTTAGGTACTCCATATTGCCACCTTGCGACTAATGCCACGTCGACACTGCCTTGCTATTGGCACCTAGGAATGGTAACAGGGCGGGTTTGGGTCGGGATTATAAATACTCATACCCGCCCCGCTATATATCATTCATTACCCATACCCGCCCCATACCCGTTTTTTCCCCGCCCCGCCCCGCCCCGTTTCCTCACTCAGTTAATGAAAATCGAATTATTTTATTCTATTTGAAACAACAAAAATCGTAACCACATGGTGTTAGTGACATTTTCTATAGAAACTATTCCTTGTATGTAAATATATGTAACAAGATCAGGAATAATAAATAACTTTCATATAAATTCTTCAAATTGCCAACTTTCTTAGCATGAATTTCTATATAAAGCAAGCATGTGACAATTAAAGAGAAAATCAAATATGAGGTAGTTATAAGACCCTTGCAGGCAACATGTTTCAATTGATTTAAGAGCCAACTGAAAATGTCAACTCTCACAAGTAAGAAAAACTTTACAGTAAGGAGTACATACATTCTCTTTCCAAAGTACTATTTTTATTTAGGTATTAAAATTTAAAATTTTTAAAATATTTAAATTTATTAAATCGAGTACGGGGCGGGGCGGGTCTATATGATTCATACCCGAACCCGCCCCATTTCATAACGGAGCGAGGCAGGGCGGGTGTTCCGGATAAAATTTGAGTACCCATGCCCGTCCCATTAGGGGCGGGTCGGGGTGAGTTTATCGGGTACGGATACAAATTGCCACCCCTATTGGCACCTCATTGGAAAAGAGAGAACGTGAAGGAGGGGGTGAGCTCACCACCCTCGATCTACGAGGTGGGAACACACTTATGCGAGGAGAGAGAGGGGGGGGACGGGAGCCGACGGCCCACCAACTTAATCTTCAAAAATATAAAACAAAATATACCGTAAATGCTGACATAAATCTTTAATAAGAACCTATTATATAATAATTATAATTTATAAGAATTTTTATTTTTATAATGTTTTTAAAATAGAAACATTTCAGTAAATTTTTAAAAATTGTGAATCAAGTGATAATTATAAGTTAACTAGAATTACCTTCAATAATTCAAATTTTAAAGTTTGGAATATTATCATAAACATATATATATATATATATTCACATTACATATATATAAATTTTAAAATTAAAAAATTAATTACTTAATAATGATTTTATTTCATAATCAATAAAAAATTAAATAAAAATAAATATATTTTATACCTTATACAAATAGCATTGTTGAAATAATTTTAACACTGCATTATTCAAAATAGTTCTATCACAAAAATAAGTTTTTCAACTGAAGAACTAATAATTGTCGTTCTATAATAATTGAAGAAATTGAAGGATCTTCACTTGTTCGAGAAGTCCACTTCAGCGGTTAAAGATGTTTGATTATTTTAATTAAGGGGCATTTACATACATACTCCTTAAATCATCTTGAATTACATATTAAACCCCTTATTTTTAAATTTTACAACTTAATCCCCTAAATCATCCAAAAATAAAAACTAATAGAATACATGTATTTGCAAATATATTTATAATATTTGTATATACATATTATTGGTAATAAATATCCAAAATATACTTTAAAAATCTTGAGAAAGACCTAAATATGTTATTTTTGGATGATTTGGGGGGTTAAGTTGTAAAATTAAAAAATAAGGGGTTTAATATATAATTAAAGATGGTATGTAATTCTCTCTTTAATTAAATGTATAGAAAGTTATGTTATGCAATTAAGTAATTAAATTATTAACCAATTAGCCCAAATTATGATAGGATCACATTGCAAGGTAATTTTTAAGATTAGGCCTGTTTGTTTATAAGATTAAATTTAATAAAATTAAAATTAGATTTAAATTGTGACGTTTGTGGACGAAGAGGGTGGGGAGTAATCGCCGGATGATGTCCTAAGAGAAAGAAATCACTGAGGCAAAGTGCGGCTCCTGGCAGGTTTCTAGGCCAAAAAATGAGTGGTGAGAGAGGTACAGGAATGAATCGACACACATCGGAAAGGGAGAGAGATCCTGAGCTGTATAAATAAATAACGTGATTTAAAATTATAGAAGCGTCTTTTAGGGAAAAATCGTGAGGCTAATGATGGAAAACTCTATAGTTGAGCGTGCTTGGGCTGAAGTAGCACTGGGATGGGTGACCTCCTGGAAAATACTTAAGCACGCAGTTTTCTTAAAGCTAAAGTGGACAATACCTCTACAATGAAATCACAAGATGTTATGTTATATGAATAGAGATATTTTTTTATTGAAAGTTGTAAATAATATGAAATAAAATTAATTATTATGTTGTGATATGCGAGGGATGTGATATAAAGTTAGTTATTATGTTGGGATATATAAGGGATGTGATATAAGTTAGTTATTATTTTAATAATGCGTGTAAGATGTGAAATAAAGTTAATCTTTAATATTAAATTTTATATGTAATATGATATGCTTGGTTAAAATTAAATCAAGTTAATTTTCAACGGCCAAACAAACGGAGCCTAAGCGCTTCAAATGAGCAACTCCATTCTTTATAAAGGATTCTGATAAGTTTAATTAAAGAAAAAATATTAGGCATAAGAGTCAGATGGTATTTTTTTCATTTTTGTGAATTTGTGTGGAATCAAAGATCTACCTCATAGACGTAGATGAAATTACTCCTTTATCGAGCCAAGTTCGATCTAATCTAACAAATGACTTATAATTCAGCTCAATAAATATGAGCAAAGCTCGATTTGAATTAAATATTGATTTAAATATCAAGCGACTTTTGATTATTCGATCTGCAGTTAACATCCCGCTTTTAATGTTAAATAGGGGTGCTGCATGAAAATAATAGACTTTAGGAGTATAACCTGAAAATAACGAATCTACGGGAGTAACTGACGTAAATCTCCAATTTTTTATAAAAAAAATTATAAAATATTAATATTTTAGAGATTAAAATACTCTAACGTGGGATTAATTTATGATGAGTCCTCTCTTTCCCTAACTCTGACCAAGATGTACATCTCTATCAAATGGTGACCTCAATCAAGTTTTAATTCAAAGGTGTAATCTATCAACACACGTCTCTCTACGGATTGGACTTTTGTAAAATTGTAGGGTTAATATCATTTTAGGAATTATGACATTAATTTATGATTTTTAAAAATATATAATGGGATTCATGAGTTTTTAAAATATTATATTCTATTTTTTTTTGTTAATTAAAAAAACAATTAAAAAAGGCAAATTTACTATTTTCACATTTCATTTCTCTATCCTCTTCATTTTCTCCTCACTTACATCAAGCGAAAGATTTGGTTATAAATTAATTGTGCAAGCTATCGTTAGCAACCGCACGGGAGCCTTGTAGCCTTACAACCTATTGTGAGTGGCAGGGCAGACCACACCCGACCTATCCAAAGAACAATTAGAAGAAAGTAAGTGGAGGATATTTTCGTTATTTTTCAAGCGTGGAAATTGATAAAAAGCGCTCCAAATTTTTTGAAAACAAGCAAGAGAAAATACGATAGCAAATATAGAGATTTAGGTGTGGGAAAATATAAAAATAATTAAGTATGCTTATTTAGCATCAGAATAAATGAAGAGATGCCAATTAAAATTATTTTACTAACGCGTTTATATAAAGTTCTATCAAGAATAAAAGAATAGCAAACGATGAGCTCCGCTTCAGTTGGACTTAAGAGTTTTCACCTTCTAAGAGATAATTAACTTGTAAAAAGCATGCTTAAAAGAGAATTAGTATTAAACTTAAAATAATTATAATTATCAAGAATTCAATAGATATATAATAGTTTCGTCATTTAAGTTTTAAAAATTAATAAAAAATATTAAAATTTTTCAAAATTATATATTTTACATGGTATTTTTTTAAGTTACGAATTAAATTACTTATATATTTTTGTTGTAATTCATAAATTCATAATAAAAATTTCTATCTTACTGAATTAAGTTTAAAATGGATTTTATATATAATAAAACATATATTTAATGTGAATGTTAAAATTTAATATTTAAGATTTATCATTTAATTTTTAATGTCAAAGTAAGATTTATCATTTTTATATATTTTTAGCTATTCTAAGGGATTTCAATTTTATACCTCCATTTAACAGTATTTAAACATTTTTTAACAGAAATAATTATAATTTTTTATTAATTAACTTTTAAGTGAAAAAATGCATTAAAATTCTAACGATATGTTTACTTCAATAAAATGGAATAAAACTAAAATAAAATTAATATTTTATAAAATTAGATTGATAATTTTTTTATTTAATTGAATAAAACAGAATGCAAAATAAAACTTTAATAGAGACAAAAATAATAAAATACCTATAAATATTACGTAATAATTATTTATGTATTTATTATTATTAAATTTAATTTTACACAAAAATAATTAAAAATATATAACTCATATAAATATATACACTCATAATATGTGTATGTGTATATATATAAGAATGCAAAATGTATATGTGTTATATATATGTATACGTATATACGTGTAAATAAAAGTAATTTAAAATAATATTTTTAGCTCATAATAAATAGATAAAAAATATTTTTTTTAGTTGATGGAAGAAATAATTTTCATAAAAATTAAAATAATTATTTTTTTAAAGTAAGCATTAGAATAATTATTCTATAAAATATAAAAGTGCAATGAAATAATTATTATATTTAAGTAAACACACCTTAATAGTTTAAACAGTTATAAGCATTGCCTAAGCACTTTAACAACTTATGAAGAACCGAAAATATTTCAGTGGAATATCAAAAATAAAATAAAAAATATTTCAGTGGAAAGGTTTAAATACTTATCAATCCATAACAAATGGACCAAACTGACAATTTCTCAACCTGTTTAGCGATTTTAATCAACCACGTGACCTGACAATAAAATTTAATATTACAAATTAATTATATTTTATATTATACATATAATTTAAAATAAAAAATTTATTTTATTTTATATCTTACACATATATTAAAATAATAATTAACTTATATCATATATTTTACACATTTTAATTAATAACTAATTTTATTTCATATTACTCATAATTTCTAATAAAAAATATTTTGATTCAAATTTAAATTTAATTTTATTAAAAATTAATCTTTGCAAATAAATATGCCCTCAAAAGCAATGATTTTTGAACTGAGCTGGAGGTTGAGCTTATTAAGTAATCGGTTCAAAGTTCAACCGATTAAATTGTGGTTCAACCGGAAGATCTTATAATTGCATTACAAATATTTTTAATTTCATAAATATTATGAATTTTATTTTTTTAGAAATTAAAATTTCTCTAAAAAAATTTAATGTATAGAAAATTTAAAAAAACTTAGAGTGATTTACATACATACCCCTTATTTCATCTTGAATTACATATTAAACCCCTTATTTTTTAATTTTACAATTTTTCACCTAAATTATCCAAAAATAATATTTTGTATATACATAATATTTTGTATATACCTATTATTAGTAATAAGTATCCAAATAATTATAATCAACAAAAAGAATCTTTTAAAAATCATGAGAAATACCTAGATATGTTATTTTTGGATGATTTAGGGGGTGATGTTATAAAATTAAAAAATAAAGTGTTTAATATGTAATTCAAGATGAATTAAGGGGTATGTATGTAAATGCCCCAAAAACTTAATGTTTCAAACATTATTTAATATACTATCATTTAAATAATATAAATACATTAACTATTAATTTACCCATATAATAAAATCAATTAATCTAGAAGAATATAAAAAATCAATAAGTATTTTTGTTAAGTTCATTCCACATATTCGTGAGTTTTAATTGGCTCAATCGGTTCATTCGGTTCAACGATTAGATTAATTTTTAACCAATCTAATCTGATTGAATTGTTATGTCGATTTTATGAATAAACAGAATCAGTATAGTAGCTAGTTCACGATCGAATCGATCAAACCATCTGGTTCAGTCTACTTGAGTTTTTATTCATTTTTTTTAAACTCTACTTGACATCATTGATTGAGTTTTTATTCATTGTTTTTTTTTTAAGTATAGTTTTTATTCATTATTGAAAATTCAATAAATAGTCCGATTCAATGTTTCAACTATAAATTTGATTAAATACTCAACTGAGGACGTGGCTGAAAAGAATTAGGTATTGAAATCAAGTATTTTTTTTCGTATTAATATCAATTAATTAATATCAATTGTAACTACTTTTTGCCATTTTAGGAGATGCATTGTAATATTGGAATAATTACTTATATACCACATTATTTAATTTTATTTATGCTTTACTCATTTATTCTTAATTAATTACGCTATGCACACTCAAAACATTACAAAATCTTACATACACACACTTGAATTAAAACTTAATCAAAATCTATTTAAAAAAAATATTTTTTTAGTAAATCATTAAAATTACTCTTTCTCAATACCACACTAAAGCGCTGATTTGTCTTAAAATTAATTCACATCGCTGATGTCTACTTCCTTTGCCGCCACCTAAACATTAAGATTTTATGATTTTCACTCAAAATATATTTAAATATCCTTAAAATAATATGATAAATGGCTCAGATTTTTTGTAATCTAACTATAATTAGATTATTGAAAAATTATGATTACTCATTATAATAGAAATAAGTTAAAATATATGTATGTAAAATTTTATAATATTTTGAGTATGCATAGCGTAATTAACCAAAAATTGATGGATAAGATATAAATAAAACTAAATGGTGTGACATGTATGTAATTATTCCTTTAATATTTTTAATTAAATGATAAGAGCAATTTCTATTGACTTTGTGATTAAAAAAGTTGCTTATATGAGCCGCCCGTCACATTAATATTCTAATGAGGTCTAAATCACAGTTCAAAGTTTGGGCCGAAGTCATTAGGTTCGAATATTTCATTCAGTTTCGATCAAAGCCGGCCTCGTTTGGTTTGAATTTTTTTTCTTTGGATAAGAGAAAAAAATTAATTTATTTTTAAAATTTAATATCAAAAAATTTTATTTTAATATTAAAAAGTGTATAAAATGTGAAATAAAGTTGATTTTGGGATTTGTATTTGTGTTGAACATATTTTTAGAGTTGAAATTTGTACTAGGCCAAAAAAAATACCTCGAACTAAATGAGACCTGATCACAAAGGCGTTCATTCATCAATAATGTAGAAACATGCAAATGAGTGGGCTTTGTTTCATGTATAACATTGCAAATAGTGTTAGTTGCTGAGCAGCCGAACAGACTGTTCGGTCAGCCGACGAGATGGTTAGGTCAAGTGATTGAATTATCTGGTCAGTCAACCGATCTAGTCGGATAATCAAATCATTTAGTCAGTTGGCCAGACCGTTGTTCGGTAATTCGACAAGTAAGTATTAAGTAAATATTTATCCAAAAAAGTGGGTATAGCTTAAAGTCAAATAAATCTTAATTCGAGAAGATATGATAACATGTGATATTCACTATTGAAGATAAACATTTACCTGAATTTAAAGTATACCCACTTTTCTTGAATGAATATCTCCATGATTTGGTACCCAATAGATTGTTCGGTCAAAGCGAATGAACGATTCGATCGGCTAAAAGACCATCCGGGCGACTGACCGGACTGTCCGTTCGGCTACTTGACAACTTTACGTCGTTTGTGTTATTATACACGAAGTAGGCCTACTCACCCGCGTGACTCTATGCTATTGGTGGATGGATGCTTAACGTCAGGTGTCCAAGCCCAATAATTTTTGTAAAATTTGAGCATTTTTTCAATTTAAGTCAAAATTAGCAGAAATACTCATATTTTTAGGGCAATTCCTGAAACTTATAGATTTTTTCTTAAAAAATGAAAAATTTGTGGCAAATATTTATATCAAAAATATTAAAAATAAAATTACTAAAATTATCAAAACTGGTACTTTCAACTTTTGACTGATATTAAAATCAAAAACGAATTTTAAAACCATGGTATAAATACAAGAAGTAGTAAGTAAAGGTATGATGTCAATTAGGGTTGATAATAAGTCAAGCTCGAGCTAATTTGTTTCAGCTCAAATTTAAAGTTTTTGAGTTCAAGTTGAGTTTAATTCAAGTTGATTAAAATTTATTCAATTTTAAGTTTATTTTTTAGTTGAATTAAACTAAATTTCTAATCTTATTTTTTATTTAAATATCCATTTTGTATATAAAATGTATAGAAAGTGTAATTCCATTTGAGCTTTAAGGTAGATCTTCAGTTTTACATATATTAGCGAAAATAAAGATATATTATATCAGTCTTTTTCACCTAAAAGGTTTTTATGTTTCTTTTTGTTTTATGAATTTTATTAAATTTAACCGTTAAATTATTATTTTAAAAATTAAAAAATATATATTTAAATATTAAAAATTATTATTTTGCCTTGATGAGATGCTGAGTTCTCTCTCTCAGTGGAGGAGGGAGAGGCACTGAGGCAGATTGAGAGAAGAGTAGAGAATATTAGTTTCAAAATTAGTTTCAAATTTAAATTTTTTGATTTTAGTTATTGAGATTTTAAAAATATTATCGTTTAATTTTTATATAAAATTCCTGTCTTCTATCTTTTCTGATCCAAAATATCAAATTTTAACTATTTTTAATCAGTCTGAACTATTTAATTATGTATAAAGGATCATTATACTCCTTTGTCCATCTTCACTTCTCCCTAAAATTTTAAAATCTAAAAGTAAAAATTTAAAATTAAAAAAAATTTAAAATAAAAATAAAATTATTAATATTTAATATTCCAAAAGATTAAAAAATAATCAGATGCGAGACAATATGTGTGATATAATCTTAATTAGAGATCAGTAAATAATTTTACAGATGAGCATAAAATTTATCCAGGAATATTGTGATGATAGTTATGTAGTAATTAAGAAATCACAGGTTCGAAAAGTAAGTCAATTTCAAAGATTTAAAAATAAGCCCAAATGATATCTGATAAATTTACCAAATACTTTAAGACAACTATATCTCAACAAATCAGAGATAGAGTACGCGGTAATATAGGCATCCTTACAATATAATATTACCCAACAACAATTTTAATCACACAATAATGTTCAGGTCGCACAAGTGAGCAAATCAAATAGTCTCAATAACAGATACCACAACAAGATCTCACAGGAGTTTTAGAGTATTCGGTTGAGGTTCGAATTTACCTCGACAGAAAATTCCGGACCTCAAGGCTGAACTGCAGATACATCGTGAACGATATTGTTGGTGGCTGGACCTGCGGGATCAAAGTTTGAGGTTTTGGACTGTTGTGTGCTGGAGCGCGAGCAATGACTAGTCGTACACAATGTTGCGATTAAACATCGTGCACGATTTTGCTGTTAAACATCTTGCACGATGTTCAATAGAAGGCCAAAACAATGAGGTCGATGTCCGAAGTCTTGAACGATGACTGTGCTTAAGTGTGAGCAGTGAATGGTCGTGCATGACATTTCAGAAGCAAACGTCATGAACGATGTTGAAGAAGTCAAACTAGCGGAGCCGAAATCCAAGGTCTCGGATGACGAGCAATACCTGGTTGTGCACGAGGTTTTCAGAAGACCAAACGTCGTGCACAATGTTGCGGAAGGCTGTGGGAGTTGGCGGTGGAGTGAGCGGGGCCTGCAGGTGGGGTCGTTGCCCTCTCAGATCGCCGGAGAGCTGCTGGAGGCGACGTCGGCGCTAGCGGAACTTACAGGCAAGCGCTGGCAGAGATTGCAGAATGACGCAAGACCGACAAACTGACAGATGAAGGGAAATTGAATTTCCGGGCTTGGAAGACTACAAAGTGGACCTGAAAATTGTTGCGCTGATATCGTGGATTAAAAAGAATGTGAGGAAGGTTGGGAAAATACCTTAAATTCCTTAAGGTATTTAGAGATTTTCACCCAAGGCTTGGGACCTTTCCCTTTACCGGGATACAACACATCATTTTAGGATTAATAATAAATAACACTAGCCTATGCCTTTATATAGGCTATTACATGTGAAAAATAAATACTAAAATAAATTCGTGAATAAAAGGATTATAATTATGCCAAATGCGAATGTGAAAAAGAAAAAGTAAATAAATAAAATCAGCCCAAAAATTGGAATATTCCCATTCAAATCAATAAATTGATTTAAGTGGGGGATTTTCACTCCACTAATCAGCCACCAATCGTACCCGCTGCCAAATCTGCGGATGTCAATCCTCCATCCAGATGACGCCATGTGCTGAGATCTCGGACGTCGAGTGTGGACCCTGCCTAGAATAAATCGATGATCTGATGTCATCGTGTCCCCACCATAATCTGAATGTTGCATAGTTGGGATCAAAATATAATACTTTTATAATCATAAAAAACAAATTAGAATTTTTTTAAATATTATGATCAATTTACAATAACTTTCTAATCTTAGAAACTTATATGCAATTTACATTAAATTTTATTTCATACATAATATTAAAATTTAATTATATTTCACATTACATATATATTTTACAATAAAAATTTAATTTATCTCATACCTCAGATATATAATAAATAATAATTACTTGGTATTATATTTCAATACATAGTAATATAATAAATAATTTTATTTCAGATCACTTAATTTTTAATAAAAATATTTTTTACTAGAAGTTAATTTTTGCAAAACACGATGCAGGAATTTTTTAAAGTTTTTCATTTTCTTTGTTTTTAATGGTTCTGATTTTCTCAAATTTTATTAAAGTTTAAGATTGTAAATTAACTTAAACTCATTAAGCACTATGATAAGATAATGGAACGATATAAGTTTAACTATGAATAATGATATAAATGAAATTTATGTGAGATTAAAAAGGGAACTATTAGATTTATATATGTATATTCAAAAAATAATTATTATTTTAGGATTTGAAGGTTGATAAGTTAAATATAATTATTGATTTGAGATTAAGCTTCATGGTTCATCTTTGCAATCTAATTAATGTTTGTTTTGAAAAATTGGATAAACAAAAGCATTTTATAGTTTTGAAAGGGAGTAAGAATAAATAATAATTAGGGATAATTACATACATGTCACACTATTTAGTTTTATTTATGCCTTACTCATCCATTTTTAATTAATTACGCAATTTACACTTAAAATATTATAAAATCTTACATACACACATTTTAACTTATTTTTATTATAATGAGTAATCATAATTTTTCAATAATCTAACTATAGTTAGATTACAAAAAATCTGAGCCATTAATCATATTATTTTAAGGATATTTAAATATATTTTGAGTGAAAATCCTAAAACCTTAATGTTTAGGTGACAAAGGAAGGAGACATCCGCGATGTGAATTGATTTTAAGACAAATCAGTGCTTTAGTGTAGTATTGAGAAATAGGAAAATATATACCATTAAGAGTAAAAATATAATTTTAATGATTACTAATAGAATATTTTTTTCAAATAGATTTTGATTAAGTTTTAACTCAAATGTGTGTATGTAAGATTTTGTAATGTTTTGAATGTGCATAGCATAATTAATTAAGAATGGATGAGTAGAAAATGTGTGACATGTAGTTAATTATTACTAATAACTATTATCAAAGAAAAAGAATAAATAATAATAATAAAAAGAATAAATAATAATAATAAAAAGAATAAATAATTATCGAAAGACAATTGAACGGTGGATGATCCATCTCCGCATACTCCATCTCTATAAAAACAAAAACCCTAGAATCTCGTCTCCTCGTCATTTTTCGCCTACCTAGATCTCATCGAGTCGGCGTAGAAGGGCAGCACGAAGAGAGATGCCGGCGGGGCACGGTCTTCGATCGCGGACACGCGACCTCTTCTCAAGGCCGTTCAGGAAGAAGGGTTACATTCCTTTAACGACATACCTCAGGACCTACAAGATCGGGGACTACGTCGATGTCAAAGTTAATGGTGCCGTGCACAAAGGTATGCCGCATAAGTTCTACCATGGAAGGACTGGAAGAGTTTGGAACGTCACAAAGAGAGCTATTGGAGTTGAAATCAACAAGCAGGTCATCTGTTTCTTTCTCATCATTGTGTTTATATTTCGTTATCATCTTGGGGTGGAGAACTTGAGAATTTGGGATCTAGGTTTAAGACTTGTTGTTTGTTACTTATCTGCTTGTATGCCTTTCAGTTTATGGTGCTGATCTTATATTTCCTTTTTGTTGTACGTTTTTGATACATATTTTTCTTAGTGTTACTCAGAATATACATGTGGATATTTCTACCGATCTGCTGCTATATATTGTATCTGCTTGTATGTCTTCAGGTTTTTTGGGTTTTGATCTTGTATTTTTGATTTGTTTCATGTTTCTGATATATGTTTTTACAGGTTGTTACTCTGAATATCATTGTGGATATGTCTTCCAATCTGTTTATTTTCTTTGGGTTTTTGATACTGTTTTTATTTGTTCATTTCTTCATTGTGTCACTTGTTCTGCAACTTAGGCAGGAGACCTGTATTTCTCATATCTTCTACAAGAACAATTTTATGATTTGCAAAGAAAACAATTAAGATTGCTATAGATTATTTTTTGTAACTATCATTTGCTGCAATGGTTTTGGCCCCCAATGTTGTCAGTAAGTTTTGTAAGAAGGATAATGCAATGATGTTGTGGCTTGTAGAGTTCAAACATCTTGGCTGAGATCTTGAGTACATCCTTGTTTGAGAATGCTTAATCAGTATGGCTGAGATCTTGAGTACATCCTTGTTTGAGACGCTTAATCAATGTGTGTGTGTGTGTGTATATATATATGTATTTTTTCTCTAGTATTGAGGATCTTTCAAAAATGCCACCATGTGTAGGATTAGCTAAAGAGTTTTGGTTGTATCATTATTATACTTTCAGCATCAATATTAATTTGTTAAACATGATAATGTACATATGCTGTTATGGGCTTGCTCCCATTTCTTCTTTTTTTTTAAACTTTGGTTATTATCTAGATTTGTAGAACTGTAAATATAGATCTGCATTTTAAAATTGCTGCTTGCCGGCAGCTCTGAGCAAGACAAAAGGAATTTGTACATAACCCTATTCCTGCTTGATCCTATCTTGAAACGCTAGACAATGAATTGTTACAGTATTTTCTTTGCTAACTAATACAGCAAATTGTTGAACAACAAAAGTCTTTATTATAATTCTATTCCTGCTAATATTCTTTGCATTAGTTCCTCGAGTGATGTGTGTATTTGTCTTTAACAATATCCTATCTTTAAGGTTTTGGTTGGGAATCAGATATTTATACTTGTCTCAAATATACAGCAAGTTAGATAAGCTATCATGCTTGCATATACATCGTTCGAGTCTTTAACAATTATTCACCCATTTCAATCTTTTGCTTGTTATTTTTTCTTGGCATCACTGGAAAACGATCATAATCTTTGTTGCATATCTGAAACAATCTCTACCTTATCTCTCATGAGTAATTTCATTTTGCACTTGTGTGTCATCTTCTTTTTGGAAAGAAGGTTATACGTTATTTTCTTTGTGCTCAGTTTTCCTTGCGGTCTTTGTTGTGCATGGTGTCAGCCAAGCTTAACCTTGTAGTTGTTATTTTTCTTCATATGATAAATCAGGTGGGTAACAGGATCATCAAGAAACGGATCCATGTACGCGTCGAGCATGTGCAGCCTTCAAGGTGCAATGAAGATTTCATTGTGAGGAGGAAGAAGAACGATGAGCTCAAGGCTGCGGCCAAGGCTCGTGGCGAGACCATTAGCACAAAGAGGCAGCCTGAAGGCCCTAAGCCTGGTTTCATGGTGGAGAGGGCTACGCTGGAAACCGTCACTCCTATTCCGTACGACGTTGTTAATGATCTGAAGGGCGGCTATTAGAAATTAGAATGACTTTTTTTTATCTCTTATCTTTGGATTATGTCTTTTCAGGATGCTTTTTGTTGGTTCTTTTGGTGATTTAAAGTTTACTCTATATGATGGGAGTTTCTTCCTGTTCTTGCATGTGTTGTGAGACTATTTAATTTTTGGGTATTGAATCATTTGCAATATCTTCTGCCTAGGTTCATCTTATATTTGTGGACATTGGCCAACACCAATTAAGCCTTGCATAAATCATTTCGCTTGCATAAGTTTATTTGGTAGTTCACATGTAGAACTATCTCAATATTAGTTTTGAGTAATGGTTTTTATCTACTAATCTAGGTTTTTGAGTTAAATAGCATTCATTTGCTTGTATTGAGTGCAATTTTGCTCCTGTTATTTCTCCCTTAGTCACTGGTATTAGAGATAATAGTTTTCTTGTGATTTCATTTACTTTATATATCCATATTAGAAGAAAGACAATAACAAAAAATTCAAAATTCAAACTTCAAACAAATAAAAAGGCAATATCTTACACGAAGAACAAATTTCTACAATCCTATAATTTTCATATAAAAAATTTAACAAATTTAATGTTAAGAGTTTTGTTAAAATTCATCCAACTTAATTGCCCCTCACTGCTTGCACCTCTCCGTTCGCTCAATTCCTTACTGAACTTTGCCTCTCTTGTTGCTATCTTGTACTTTTTGCTTATTTCACAGAGTTGATCTTATTTAGAGATTAATTTGTCTTATAAAAAAAATAAAGGTCAAATTTCACCCAGGTCTCTGTGTTTAAGGGTTATTATCATTCAGATTTACATTTTTAAAATTTAACATTGAGGTCCTTAGGTTTTCTAAAATTATCATCTGGGTCTTTTTTTTATTTTTTTTATTATAAAATTATTAAAATTACCATTATACCCTCACCCTCCAACCCTTCAACAGATCCGGCAGCCGCGCGGCCATGCGTCGCCGCCGGCGGCCTCGCACAGCTGCATGACCCCGCCGGCGGCTGGGTCGCGCGGCCGCTGTGCGCGATGCAGCCGGCAACCGTGCGAGGCCGCCGGCGGCGGCGCAGGGCCGCGGCTGCCGGATCTGTTGGGGGATGGGGGTGAGGGTATAATGGTAATTTTAATAATTTTATAATAATAAAAATAAAAAAAATCCAGATGATAATTTTTGAAAATCTAAGGACCCTAATGTTATAAATTTAAAAACGTGGAACTGAGTGATAATAACCCTTAAACTCAAGGACCTGGGAGAAATTTGCCCAAAAAATAAATTATATTGGCCCCTCTTACTACTAAATGACTTGCCTACTAATGTTCTCCTAAGACTGTGTTTGACATGAGACTAAAATCAATATCAAAATAGTATTAGTTTCACAAAATAATGATAATAATAACAAATAAAATTTTTAATTATTCTATATTAAATTTAAATATAAAAAAATTATTTTATTTCACATATTCAATAATTTTTATAAAGTACATCTGCACTAAAATATTTAGATTCAAATATTTTGATCTAGATGTGAAATCAATAGATATTTTTGTTGAAAATTATTGAGTATATGAAGTAAAAATAATATTTTTTAATATTAAATTTATGTAAAATAATAAAAAATTATTTATTTATTTATTATTATAATAATAATAATTATTATTATTTTAAATTAGTATTATTTTGGTTCTCACGTTAAACAAGACTTAAGAGAAAATTTATGCAAACATGCACGAGATTTAACGAGTATATCAGATATTGTTGATTCAACGAAAGTAGCTTTTCCATCAGGACAGATTTGAAACAGATTTTTCAGCCTAAATTGAGTACTTGTAGGACTCTTTAGAATTCTGAAAATTTTTTAAAAGTTTGATGAAAAAATAAAAAGTCTCAATTAAAGATTATGTTGTAAGAAATTAAGCTATTTTGACTAAGTTGGCTTGAAAATTGTCTGAAATAGAAAAATGGAGCCTAAAATGAAGAGGGCTCAATCGAAAAATGAAAATAAAAAATAAATTAAGTGAAAAATAGTTTCAAAGGACCTATTTGAAAGATGATATAACATTGGGCCTTTATCATGCAATTATCCATTTTTTCTTCCACAATCTAAGTTGACCACATACATACATGTATCCATTGCATAAAGTGAAAATCACAAATTTTTCATAAAATTAGGTTTATTACTTCATAACTAGGTCTAATTTTGATCGATGCAAGATTCAACCTAAAAATATAATTAATTGGATATATTTTATTTACCATTTACTTAGTTTAAAATTGATCTGATTGGTTTATTTTTTCTAAGTCGGATCACAAATCAACTGTAATCTGACTATTTGTACCCAACACAACTAGGTCTTTCCTTATTATGTATTTAAATCAATAAATCGTTGTAACTACTACACCAAATCACTATTATTAAGTCATTTCATTTTGCCAGTAGATACTAATTGTGATGCACTTCACAATAAGCAAATAGTTAGTACATATTTAAAAAGAGAAATACTTAAAATTTTTATTATTAAAATAATATTAATTTAATAATTAATATATCAATTATTATATATACATATAATTCTATTTGTATTTGTGCGGAGCTCTAATTGACTCAACTTGAGATCTAACTTGATTCAAATCTAACCCAAGTTAGATCTAGATTAAGACTGATTTAATCTGAGGTTTGATTTGATCTGAAATTAAATTAACTATTCATAGGCCTATTTATAACTATTCATGTAATATTTTTTTTTAAAAAGAAAACTGATTTATTTTTAAATAATTATGTCATGTAAATGATCAAAATCTGTCGGTGCTACAATTTAATTTTTAAAATAAATACACATTAATCGAACTCAACACTATAAATAATCCCGTCAGTGAATAAAAAACCCTAGAGAGTCGCATCTCGTCGTTTTACGAGTGTGTGGAAGTGCGGCTGCGGAGAGAATTCTCGGCGGGGACGGGCTCCTCGAATCCCTGCGTTCTCCAGGTTTTCTCTTCTTTTCTTTCTTTTGACTTGTTTTTACCTTTCATTTATGCGCTGAATGCACGTAGTGAGGATTAATCCGGCCGACGATCCATCTGCTTTCGGCCTTTCCCAGACTTCCCTCAGTTTTCGAAATCAGTCATCTGAGGTTATGGCGGATTGTGCAATCGAACCAACGGAGCGGGTGTTGGCTACAAAATCCATAGACGACAGTGAACCTTGTGCTCTACAAGCTCTAGAATCGGCAGATGATGGGAGGAATGAAGGAGGCAAAGAACAAAAGGCTCTGTTGTTTCTTGACTCTATGGATGACTACCTCACGCTCTTGGACTCTCTATCTTCTACCCTCCGCCAGGTGTGGAATGTCTGTTGCTTCAATTGATCCATGTTATTTTCGGGTTCTAGAGTGGTTCTCTACATAAATTAGTTCTGGAAATTTCACTCGTTGATCCTTTTCCTTCTGTATTTTCACATTTTATATGCTAAGATGGTGCTTGTTTGCGGCAAATATATCTCAGTTAAAATCTTACATTACCTATGTGTTCCAATAATATAGGGATCTATTGTCTATTTATATCATATAGAGGTCAGCTTTATCAACAAATTCTGTTACTCAAACACGCTTTCTTCTGATCCTTAGTAGGACATTTTAATTATGAACCCCATGCAAGTTGGACTTTATCGTTGATATGTCTTCGTAGAGAAATCATTTCAATTATTGGCCTCCATGTCAAACTCTCAAATTTTCTTACCCCTTCCCCCAATGGAGCACTCTCAAATTTGTGCTCCAAAGCAAGGGATCTCTCTAGCAGGTTTTCCACTCCAAAACCCAACTCTAAAATCAAAATCAAAGTGAAACTCCAAAAGCAAATCCAAAAAAAATCCATAGTCAAATACAAATGCTCAAATGACCTAAAGTAATCCAGATGCCCATATGCTTTCAAATCAAATCTTCGACAATAGTGTTGGCCCTTAGGCCTTCACAAGAGGGGGGTGAATTGGGATTAAAAAAATTTCGAATAAATTATACTTATGAAAGCAATAGCAGGTAAAAAGCGTGCACAATCAAATATTTAAAGTAGATAAAAAGCAAGTTAAAGTTACAGCGAAAATAAGTTAAACAGAGCACGAAAAAGCAGATTAATCGATTTTACCAAATAGACCGGATGAACAGGAACAATGCATAAAACAGAGAAAGAAAACCGGTTGATTTGGACAAATTGACCAAAACAGTAATATAAACACAATAACAACTCAGAATAAAAAACGTGAGAGATATAATTTAGATACTATATAAATTAATTTTATTAAAGTAATTTGAACTTATTTTTAATTAAAATCAGATTTAATTATTTTATGTAGTCAAATTTTAACCCATTAGAGAGGAGAGAAAAATACACAAGCGATTTAGCGGTTCGGCTTCCCGCCTAGTCCACTCCCCACGCTCCTCATGTAGGATTTCAATCCACTAACAAACCGGCTTTTTAACGGGAATCAAAATCGAACAAACCCTATTACAATCTCACCGGTTTTTTCTAGGAACCAAAGCCGACCAAAACTTACAAATGCACCGACTTTCTCTAGGAATCAAAGCCAACAAAATCTTACTTTGAATTTTTACACGGAAAAAATTCTAACCCACCTATTGTCTCACTTAATGGAAAAAACTAAACACCTCCACCACGGGAGAGAACAAGAGAATGAAGTGAGGTGTTAGTCTAGCTGGCTAACGTTACAACTTGAGAGTAAGTAAAAAAAAATACACAAGGAGCTCTATGCACGTAGAGATTTGCCAAGAAAGAAAACTCGTAAAAATTGAAAATAAGTCACCAAAAACTTGTTTAAAAACTGAAAGAAGCTAGATCTTGAAGAAAAAATTCGTTTTCAAAAACTTGGAATGACTAAGCAAGGATATCTTTAAGTAAGAGCATGAAAACCTCAAGAAAATCTCAAATAATTTTTTCCAAAATAAAATCTTGCTGATTTCAAAGAAACCAAGTGCATGAAACAGAAACAGAAAAACTTGAGGTTGTTTGCCAGTAGAAGGAAAAATGCAGCTTCAAGTTTTTGCTTGATTGCTAGCCAAAAGCTTCTCCAAATGATCACTTCTTCAAGAGTGAATTCAAATTTTTGTTTGGTAAGAAGTTGGGGAACGCTTAGAGCTTGAGAGGAGAGCTTGGAACACTTAGAAAAAAATTCTGTAAAGTATATTTCTGTTGTTTGCAGTTCTGCAGTTTGGACATCATGAAAAAATAGTTCAGCTGAATGAAAATGCTTTAATTCAAACTAATCAATAAGAGATTGCCATGTGTCCATGTCCTACCCAAAGGCCAATGAGAGGAAGGCAAGTGGAGGGCATTTTAGACATTTTTCTGGCTCAAGACAGTGAAAAAGTTTCAAGTTTTCTGGAAACATGTTTTAGAAATTATGATAGCAAAAACAAGAGAGTTGAGAGTATGAAAAAATATAAAAACACTTATGTGTGCTTACTTAGAATAAGGACAATGAAGGGATGCCACATAGGATTATTTTGCCCTTAAAATATGCTAAAGATGACCATCATATTTCAGCACAAGTACAGAAAATTTGAGCCAAAAGATATGGGTTAGAAAATTCAACTCAATGTTTTTCTTTTGGAAAGAGACAAAAGAGGAGAAAAAAGAGCTTTGTAGATTTTTCATAAAAAAGAAAATATGGCACATCACAAAGCTTTGAAAATATCAAATAATGCTTTTTAGCACAACCAAAATAATGAAACTGCGGTCAAATAAAATTTTGGGCGGATTTGGCGGGTCTGTCCAGGCCCAGCAGAGCCAACCAGTCGATTTGGTAAAATTGACCGGTTATGCTGTTTTGGTTTAAAAGGTGAGATGTTTGAAAGATTTTTGGGCCACTTAAAAGATGGAATAAGATAACATTCTATACTTACAAATGCAAGCGAAAAGAAGGTGAAAACATCTAGGAAAAACAAGTAAAATTTCTTGGCAAACTAATGCGTTTACCTAAAGTCCTATGAAGTATAAATAAAAACAAATGGTGAGTTCCGCTTTACTTGGACTTGAGAATATTCATCTTCTAACGGACGGTTAGCTTGTAAAAACATGCTTAGAAGAGAATTGGTACTAAACCTAAAATAATTGTGATCATCAAAATCAATGGGGTTCAACAAATAGGCTTCCATGCCTTTTCTATGCAATTGCAGTATGAATAGTGTTAAACTCCCGTGTTCTTACTATACCATTATAAACCTCTGTAACAACATGACCTCATACTGTTGCTTTGTTGTTATTATTGAACTATGGTCTTGCTACGTCATTATAAATATCTGTAACTACAGGTTCCCATATCCTTACTACATTACGCTTTTTCTATGAAATCTAAGTCTTAAGGAGTTGGCTTAAGGTCTTTGTGAGACTTTTGATGCCAACCCTTTGATCGCATGCTTTTTTGAAAGTGTAATAGTATGCTTTCATGCCCTTAATACGCTATCTCATAAGCTCAGTATGAAGATGCTAAAAAAGTACACAGGTAGATAAACTCTAATTCCACAACTGAGCAAAGCCGGTACAGAAAGTTTGAGTTGATCAAGTAGATTGAAGGCAACATGCCTAGAAAGTATACTTCGTGTTTTCCCCTGATTCGTTGGATTCCGACACTCACTGAGCACTTCATCCTTTGAGTACACAATTCCATTCTATACATTTATTTTTTTGATTTTACTAGTGTAGCTATTAATCATATCATGATTTTTTATTTTTATTCACTGTTTATTCTTTATTAGGGATGGTTAGAGCTGGCAAGTGCTCGTCAATCTATGGGTTCATCTCGTGTTTCGAGTGCCCTTCTTGACCTAAAAGCTCACTCCGCTGAAACAACGCTACAACTAAGTGAATTGGCCGATGGATCTCCATTAGGTAAAAGTTTATGTAATTTTAATATTTCAATTATTTATTATGATATTTTATGACCAATGTTAACATTAATACATGTGCAAATGGTTGTAGATTTTTCCTTCACTAGATGATTTTTCAGAATAACTTGCTCAGTTGCTCTTTTTTGTTTTAGCTACGAAACCTCATTTTACCCTTTCAAAGTGGGCATCTTTTAAACAAAACAAGGAGGTCAAGGAGGTAAGAGATGAAGTATTTTGTACCAATTCTGAAAGTTCAAGGTACCGAGGGAAAAAGCAAATGCCTGGTATACAGCTTATTTGTTTGCATTCTCTTGCACAGTTTGACTCACCTTGTTCTCGCCTGTAATCAACTGATCTGATCTATGTTAGTGAGCACTGGAGAAATCTCTTCAGCTACCGTTGAGGCTACTAGAGTTGATGAACAGGTAAGCTCCCTCCGTTTTTTTTTTTTTGGTTTTACAATGAATTGTTTTCTTTTCTTTTTCTTTTTCATTTTCCATCTTGATCTCATCCTTTTTGCTTTTGTAACTTACATTCTTGTGGCAGAGAAATAAATTGTTAATGGTATTCGGAGCTTTGGTGTCACCAAAACTAAGGGCTGCTCAAGTTTCATTTGAGAAAGGTTTTCTTCTACTTTCCTGATCTGGTATCTGAGTCTGCTTCACGTTTGTCTTTATTTGGTTTCTGCTATAGTTATGCTCCAAGATTTGTGTCAAATCGTCCCGAGTTCTGGATTTAATTAAGTCTTGAATGAAAGAGTATTCAAAAAATTGATTTGGTGTCATTTGCTATGAGTCCAAGTAGTCCCAACAATGGATCTGAGTTTAGGCCATTATCTTAGACTCCTGCAATTTATTATTGGCTTTTTTTTTAATAACTCAAGGCAATTCTCCGGCCATTGATTTAGAGATAATTTGTAGACGGCTAACATTGTGAAAAAACTATAAAAAAAAAAATACATTGTAAAAGAGCTTCTCATTTTGATTTTTGTGGTGCAGCACTTGAAACCATTGTTGACATAGCAAATGTCCGGTCCTCCATGCTCTCGTCTTTCTCTGAGTTGCAGCAGTTGCAGTAGATTACCGAATGCTCATAATCGAGGTCTTTCGCTGTCTTTGGATGTTACACTGCTAATCTTCAATGTGATTAGCTTTCATCCACTCATCATCATGAGAGAGAGGTAAAATATTTCCTTTGCTGAAGTTTTAATGTATTGTAGAGTTATCTGGATTCGTCTCTTGCTATAAATGATTGATTTTAACTCGAAGAAATTCTTGTGGCAGCAATTAAGTTTATTGGCAGTATGAAATGAGCCGCAACTTGTAACATACATATCGTTGGAAGAAAAATGGTCATCAATGTAGAACCTTTTGAAGGCAAAACTCTTTAATAATATCTTGCAGACCAAACATTATTACTATGCTCATCATCAGTCTACATTCTGAGATACCCATAAAGACATCTGGGCACTTACCATCCGAACACTGGCCAATGATGATTTACTTTCTAGGACGTCGAGCATTTAAGACAAGAAACATTTCTATCCATGAATGAGATCTTTTTGGGAAATAAAGTGATCTCATGAGAGGCTGTTCCATCTTATTAGATGGTGACCCTAATTGTCTTCGCCACCTTGGCGAAATACACGTCACCTCACTATTGTTGTTCTAGCTGGCTCCCTTCTTTACTCATTGTTCGAGTGCTAACTCACAATGAATGTCATTGTCATTCAATCTTTGCTCATGATCTAGTTCCTCACTTTTATTCATCATTTGAGTGTGGTCTTGTGATGACTACTACTATCATTCGTGCCTTGCTCAGATGATCATTTTTTTTGCTCTCATTGTTCGAGTTCAAATCTCACGTCGACAAGCACAAAATCATACTAGAAATTTTAGTTAATTTCTTATTTGTTGGTTCGTCATTTACAAATACATCAAATACAAAAGGCCCGTGTTGACCCTATTGTATTTTCTTATGATGCTCTAGCAGCTCCTCGGCATCTTCATTGAAAACTTGCCCAACTCGTCTCTTGTTAATTGTGTACTGTAGCCATGTACAGAATTTCAGCGTGTATATCGTCTCCTTCATTAGCAATCCCTTCTGTAGCAAAGCTGTGCCTAGATAACCTTAACCTCATCGAGTGCATTCCAAATTTGAAGTCGAAGCGCTTTACATAAGAAAGCTCCCATCGGAACTTGGCTTCCCTTAGGTCCTCTGCCTGACCTCTTCCTTCGGATGTTTGTTTTCTTTCTCCACAAGGGAGTTTTGGTTCAAATTAAGGGCAAATTGAGACATCTGTATCTGCATCTTGGAGATGCTACGCCCTTCCTCTAACTCTTCTTTGGACTGATCAGCTATCTGAGTGACAGTTATAGTTGTTCTCAAGCTATTTAGCCATGGATTATGAATCCCTGTTCTCTTATTCCAACCATGATTGTCATTTTTGATAATGAATGAACTTAAAATGTCTTTTCAGTATTAGTTTTAAAATAAGTTCTCTTGCCAATACTTACACAAAAAAAAGTAATAATACTAGCTGTGATTTTGCCTAAGAGGAGTTACTTCCCCGATTTCAATGGACCTGATGTCTGAAACATCGCTTCTGATGTTTGTACTAGGACATGGATGGACTTCCGTTAAAGCAGCAAATCCTAGCGGAAAGCAAAGAGATTCTACTTAGGGAGGACCTGTATTAAGATAAGATGCAATGGACTGTCCTAAGGTTACGAGTTGGCTTTTTTGAGACTCCCCTAACCTTCGGGCTTGTGATGGGATTCCAATTGCATTTGAGGAGATCCCACCTACCCTACAGGTTTGACTAGGCTGAGACCACTCATATTAAGAGCATTAGTATGAAAAAGATAACATCGATCATACAATAATAAAATAACGGTGATGATGTTAGGCATATTGAATAATGATAAGAATGACATCGATCCCGGAATAACCAAGCATTGTTTTCGATGTCAATGAGTGTAGATCAATGTAAGAATGAAACATTGTTCACGGAGGGATCATCATTTACGATGTTAAACCTTGCAGTGATGCACAAGATAATTCTGAAGCTTTTTGGTGGGGACACAAATCAGCATTGAATTGGATGGCTAAGATGATGTCATGTGCTGAATCAAAATTTAAATTTAAATTAATTAGAGCTATTAGAGATTTTCATATTAGTTTTATTTAGATTTAATTTGATTTATTTGATTCGATTCAGAGCATATTTAGGAGATTTGAAAGACTCACCATATTTGGAGCTGATTTTATTTTATTATAATAAAATTAGTTTCATATTTGCTTTTATTTATTTAGTATTTTATTTCCTACATTTAATATTATATTTTCAAATTTCTTCGTGGGATCTCTCTATATAAAGAGCTCGCCTTACATTGTAAAAAAAGAAGAGAATAGCATTTGATGAATGAAATTATGTTTGAGTTTTCTCAGAGCCTAGATTCGAGTTAAGGGGTCGATATTCCGGTGAAGGAAAATGTAGGGTTAGCCTTTGGCGAGAATCCTCAAATTAGCCTAGTTATTCACTTTTCAAAAAATTTAAAAAAATAAAATTCTTTGCGCACTCACCTACCTTTCCGCTCGCACCGCCTGCACCGCCTTCGCCTCCTTCGACTCGCTGGATACCCGCGAGAGCCGGCAACTCCGTCGCCGCCGCTGAGATTAATGTCTGATTTAATTGTTATTGGATTATATTTATTGTACGTTGTCCTATTTTCTGCGTATCCTAGCTCTGATGTGTTGAATTCGTGATGCTTGTGGTGAATTTCTAAATATCATTTAAACTTATTCTTCATATATTTAAAATTGATTTACCTATAATATTGAAGTTTTTTTTATCACTACATAATTATCACCAGCATTTACTATTGTAATGTTTTATGTTTATCTACTATTTTGTATACTGATTTCTGCGTAGGCGTGAATTTCGGCGGAGGATTGGAAGCCGGAATCACGGCATCCAGCAGTGGGACTTGAATTGGATCTGCCGCAACCGGCGGAGGTGGAGCGGAGCCGCTGCGATCGGCGGATCAGCAACAATGTTGACTGCTTGAGTCCGTTGAAGGATTGTAGCCTAGTGAGCAGTGAGTTCAATGACAAGATTGGTGAGATTTGCCAACATCTTATGCAATTCTATCATCCTGATATTTCTTGATGAGGAAGTTGATCCAGCATGACATTTGGAGGCAGATGTCGAACCTTTATCTCCAAAAGCCCTAACGGAAGGTTCTCCAGCGACCTAAGCATTCCGGGCCAGAGAGTTGGTCTTACGCGCTTTGCATATTATCTTCTCTTTCTCAATTGGAGTACAAGAAAATGTTGACAGAGAGAAACGAAGTTTCGAGAATTAGCGGCACAACGTTTTTAACTCAGAGCGCTAGCTCAGAGGAGTTAAGAAGCATCTAGAAAAATACATAAGGATGTAAGGTGGTTCAAAGATAGCTTTCCCTAAGTCCACCGGAGAGTTAGAGAAAAAGGTTTTACTAGAACTCAAAGATTTGATCAGAAGACCAATATAAAAAGAAATAAAGATAAAAGGAGTACAAAGTTTCCACTGACAGTGATGATCGTCTTCTTCCTAAAGCTCTGCTCAGGGGTATTTATAGATGAGTTAAGGTGGTGTTCAGCCAATTTCAGATTAAAACAGTCTGTAGCTGTCGGTTATGCGGAGACCATTGATGATATCAAGAAGCGAATACGTGGATTCTTGATTTGTTAGGCCGTTGAGAATTGGATGACCGATTGTTAATCACCAGGAACTTGCAATTTCCAGCTAACCGATAATGCGAAGTATTCTGCAGTGGAAATTGCGGAAACATGATGCTGATGTGGCAATCTTTACAGGATGAGGAACAGTGATAGCTGTAGATCAACAAATATCGTGGCCGATATTACTGGCAGGAAGCTGTGGATGACCAAATATCGTGGACCTACAGGAAGCCAAACATCGTCGTTGATGGTTTGATATTTTTGCAAAAGCGAGAATAAATATGATTAGTCAAACATCGTTGTCCGATAAATCAAACATCGTAGCTGATAGATCAAACATCGCGTACGACGATAAATAAACAAGTTTTAAAAAGTCTTAGATGCCACGCGTACGGTTAAGATTCAACGCTGAATTCAGGTGTAAATAATTAGATTTTTGTTTATTGTATTCTTTTTATTCTTTTTCTTGTTTTATTGGTGTATATGTTTGATTTAGGGTTTTGTTGCCTAAGATGTATCACCGATCTTCTCGCAATTCAACAAACTCTAGCTAACAGTGGTTTTCTAGGCTGGTTCACTGTCATATGAGCTACACGTGTGCCACTTTATGTACTAGTTTCACATTATACTGATGATGGGTTATCTCAAACGAATGAAATGATAAATAAACTTTGTAGAAATTATTTTTAGATTAAATAAATAACAGTACTACGATGTTGTTAGGCCTTTTTTTTTCTCCATTCAATGTGCTTTTTTTAATGTAATCTTTTGTTCAATTTAACGTTAATTATTTTTTCAATGTATAATTAAGGTATTTGATGCATGAAAATAAGTTTAATGGTTTATATAAACGATTAAGTTATAAATGAGTAAATTTTAGATTTTATTTTAATATATGTCATAAGTTAATATATGTTTAAACTAAAAATTAGATTTGATTATATGTTTGTTATTAAATTTATTTTAAATATTTTATATCAAAATTTTTAATTTTGCATATTAAAACTCATGAAATGTTTGAGTTTAATATTAGTAAAAAAAAATTAACAGATTTTAAATCAGTTTTTATTGAAATTTTTACTGAAATTTGGAGCCTACTGAGCCTTTACGTCATTTGAGTCATATTGAAGTTCAAAATAGTTTATTCAGTAAAAGAAATTGAAAATTAGTATTAAATTAATTTTTATTATATTTTATATAATAATTAATATAAAAAAATTATTATATTTTATATTTTATATTATTTTTAAAAATAACATGTTTTATATTATTTTTAAATATATTAATTAATTTTATTTCATATTTTATATAATTTTTAAGATAACACATTTTAGCATATGCTTGTAATGTTTTCAAGAAAAAATTCATAATTTAATTAGAAAAATATTACACAATCTCAATAGCTAATTCATAAATTAATCTGTCATAATATAAGATTTTAATATGATAAATTATTTAGTGAATTAATAATTAATTTATTAGATAATTTAATGTATTAAAATTTTTATAAATTATTAAAAATGTGTAGCAAGATTTTTATGATTGAATTGATCTTTTATTAAATAGGCCCTAGAGTTTTAATTGAGCCACTTTTATCCCAAAAAAAAAAATCATTGTCCGCTCCCGTGATGCGATCCTTCCAGAAGTTATCCTGCGATGCGAAGCGCTTGCAGTACGCTTCTCTCTTTCCCACAAGTATACGCCTTTATATATTTCGTATAAGAAAATGCCCAAATTTACCGTTCAGAAAATGACACGTGTCTTTACACAAATCGCAAAGACGTCAGATCTGACAGCCTACAGATCGATGCTTCCTGTAAACCCGGAATGAAGGAAGAATTCGCCACCTGTCGTTTCAGAACGTCCACGTGTCGTCAATCCACTTAGTGCGCCAACACGTTCAGACTAACACGCTAGTTGATCACGGGGACGTGAAAATCCAACCGACCATATCCTGAACTCGCCTCGCGCAATCGCAGCCGAAGATTTGCGTCAGCCGTTGCTATCCTCCACGTGTCACGCGGACGCGCGCCCAATTCGTAACGGATCTGCTCTGAGCATTGCCTATTAAAAAGGAGCTCGCCCAACTTCGTGTTCTCTCCACATCCCAAAATCGAATAAAAAAAATCCAAAATCGAGAAGAGGAAAAGATCCTCAGAGAGAGAGAGAGAGAGAGAGAGACGAGGAATAGGATGGCGTTGAATCTGACTCACCAAATCGGTTCTCTTTGCGGAACGCCGATTGCGGAGCAGGCTGGAGGCAGCGATCAGCCGGCGGCTGTCCCGGCGGCTTGGAAGCCGACGGGGCCTGGGGGAAAGCTCCGTTGCCGGATCCGGCAGCCGGGAGGGCAAGATCTGGATTCGATCACACCGCCGGTGAGCCCTTGCCGGTCACCAGGTTTCGGATCGATCCGTCCAGATCTGTCGGTAGCGTGCAGGGCACTGTTAGAGGATGCGCCGGCGGCCGAGGATGCGGTGGAACTTGAGTACGGGGGAATGGGGCAAGGGGGGAAGGGGAAAGGGGTGCCTGTGTTCGTGATGCTGCCGCTGGATACGATTAAGCCCGGCGGCGGGATGAATCGGAAGAAGGCAATGGCTGCGAGCCTGCAGGCGTTGAAGGCCGCCGGGGTAGAGGGGGTGATGGTCGACGTTTGGTGGGGGATCGTGGAAAGGGAGCGACCGGGGGAGTACGACTGGGGCGGATACGATGATCTGATGGAGATGGCTCGCCGGATCGGGCTGAAGGTCCAGGCCGTCATGTCCTTCCACCAGTGCGGCGGTAACGTCGGCGACTCTGTCACGTGAGTTCGCTGCCCTTTTCTTTCATTTCCCTACTTTTGGGCAATTATTTTTTTATTTATTTGTTGCTTTTGATCTTCTACCGTCCAGCTGTTTAACGCGTTTTAAGTGGACGGTGATCTGAAATCTTAGTTATTTGTTAGAATACGATTTGCTTCCCTTGTCCATTTGACCGCACTTTTTCTTCGCCATCAAGTTTGCTCGAAAATCGCTTAAAAATTAAATTTAAATTTAAATTGAATCAAACTCGATTTAATCTAATTTTGCCAATTATTTTTGCTTAAAAATTTTATCAATTAAATCTTGCGTTGGCATAGAATTGAATCTTTTAAAAAAATAAAAATATTATATGTATTTATATAAAAATTAATCGAATGTCGAATCGATTTTGGCCCGAATTGGGCTTTAATGGATAACAAATGCGTCAGATCCTGCTCGAATCGAGATCGGATCGAACTTTTCTCATTCATTCTCTTGATTGAATCGAAATTGAATCGAAAACTTTCAATTCAATCTTGAGCTCGAATCGTTAACAGCCTTATCCAGAACTAGTTTCTTCCTTTTATTTCTTTCTTCCATTACTTGTTTCCTCTGCAAATAAAATCCCTAATATGTCATTAAAATAAAAATAATTTATAGATTCTATGTAACATTAGAATGAGCTGAAGGTGACCATGCATATCATCAAATTAATTATAATATTATTTAAATATATCATTAAATTCAATAATTAATTTTCTTAAATTACAAAACATTAAATTAAATTTTCCTAAAATTATAAAAAAGTTGCATAAAATATAATATGTAATTTGTTTATTATTTTAAAATAAGAAAAAAAAGTTCAATTCGTTAATTTTTTTGTTCATTTACATGCATATCATCAAAGGTTTTAAATATCACTTCTTTTAAATTATACTTCAGTCCATATTTCAAAAAATAATAATAATATATAGGTAATATCTAAAATGGATAATTTTCATTTGGTCTCTTCATGTAGACCCTAATTTTATTTAAAATCACAAAAAATAAAATAATAACATTTGGATTTCGCTAGCTCATTATTTTTTTTCATGTATTAGAATGTTAAGTTTTAATTTATAAAAATTAAAAATATATATATATATATATATATATAAGTATTAAAAAATATTATTATTATAAGCTTAGATATATAGAAAAAGAAGAAGTTAAGTTTATAATTATAATTGAAAATATGTTTAATATATTTTTAGTCCTTAAATATGTAATGTAAAAAATTTGAATTGGAGATAACATTTTTATTTTTATAAGATCTAATTAAAATGACTGGATTGAATGAAATCACACCCATTTAATGTTAGTAGATAATATTTCTAAAAATGTAGTCCTTACAAATAATCTTGAATTTTGAATTCAATTAAAATTCATATTTGTTGTTATTTAGATAAAAAAAAGGTTGATTTTATTTATGTAGAAATGATGTCAAATAAGAAATTTTATTTGGTTTTAATTTTTGGAGTCATTTATGGGATGTGCAATATTATTCTTTTATTTGGGAGATTTGTATAAATAAACCTCAATTTTTTTTTAATTATATATAAATTTTTTATTCTTTTATTCTATATCTTAATCCCTAAACATTTTAAAAATAACCTATCTAGTTTTGAAAAACAAAATGCTAATTATGATTATTGAAATATATTTTTTAATGATATCTGTGTATAAACGTTTTTACAAATATACTTTTTATTTTAAAGAGATTTGTTTAAAGCGTTTGGGGTTAAATTGCAAAATAAAAAATTGTAATGCATAATAAAAAGGAAAGTAAGGAATATGTATGTAAATAGTTTTAACATGCGGCGTGGTGCAAATGAAACAGGATACCGCTGCCTCGTTGGGTGGTGGAAGAGATGGAAAAGGACCCGGACCTCGCCTACACCGATCAATGGGGCCGCCGCAACTACGAGTACGTCTCCCTCGGCTGCGATGCCCTCCCTGTGCTCAAGGGGCGCACCCCGATCCAGTGCTACGCCGACTTCATGCGGGCCTTCCGCGACCGCTTCGCCTCCCTCCTCGGCTCCACCATCGTCGAGGTCCAGGTCGGCATGGGCCCCGCCGGCGAGCTCCGCTACCCCTCCTACCCTGAGCTCCACGGCACCTGGCGCTTCCCCGGCATCGGCGCCTTCCAGTGCTACGACCGCTTCATGCTCGCCAGCCTCCGCGCCGCTGCAGTGTCCGCCGGCCTCCAGGTTTGGGGCCACGGCGGTCCCACCGACGTCGGAGGCTACAATAGCTGGCCGGAGGACGCCCCCTTCTTCCGCGGCGACGGTGGTGGCTGGAACGGCCCTTACGGCGAGTTCTTCCTCTCGTGGTACTCGGGCCTCCTCCTCGAACACGGCGAGCGGATTCTCTCCGCTGCCTACGCCAACTTCACCGGCACCGGGGCCAAGATCTCCGTCAAGGTCGCCGGAATCCACTGGCACTACGGCACCCGGTCCCACGCTGCCGAGCTCACGGCTGGGTACTACAACACGGGCTTGCACGACGGGTATAAGGCCATTGCAGAGATGATAGGGCGGCACGGCGCAGTGCTGAACTTCACCTGCGTGGAGATGAAGAACTTCGAGCAGCCCGGCGAGGCGATGTGCCGGCCGGAGGAGCTGGTGAGACAGGTGGCGGCGGCCGCGAGGGCGGCTGGCGTGGGTCTGGCTGGGGAGAATGCGCTGCCGAGGTACGACGAGGCGGCTCACGACCAGATCGTGAAGACGGCGGCAGCGGAAGGCCGGGAGGGGGAGAAGATGGAGGCGTTCACGTACCTGAGGATGGGGCCGGAGTTATTCAGGGAGGAAAATTGGAGGAAGTTCGTTGGGTTTGTGAAGAGGATGAGAGAAGAAGGGAGGTGCGGGGAGATGGTGGAGAGGGAGGCGGAGAGCTTCGTCCACGCCACCGTCCCCCTCGTGGAGGAGGCGGCCATGGCGCTCATGGCCACCTGAGCCATTCTCGCTCTTATTATATTTGTATAAATTAAAGCTTATAGATATAGATAATTATATTAGATATAATTAAGTTTATCATATTACTTGGCTTCTGATTATTGCTGAGATTTAGATGTGGAATATGATAATTTTCTTATCTTTTTGGAGTTTATAGCTAGCTGGACATTAATTTTACGTTTTTTTTTTATTTTCATAATTTTTCTTCTTTCTATACTTATGATTATTTGTTATCATTGCTATTCGTTTCATCTTATTATGTATCTTCTTTGATTATGAATCTATTGTGTCGATTATTCTGTAATTCTTCCTTCTTCTTTCTATACTTATGATTATCTGTTATCATTGCTATTCGTTTCATCTTATTATGTATCTTCTTTGATTATGAATCTATTGAGTCGATTATTCTGTAATTCTTCCCATGATAAAAATATACGGAGTTTTTTTAATAAATGAGGATCTATGATTTTTTATGCAAATGTTTACCAAACAAATTTAATGATACAGAAAAATAGAATTAGTAACAAGGACATTAGATTTTTGCTTGAAAATGTTAGACGGTAAAAGTTATTCTCGGGAATTATTGTGTGCACTTGTAAAATGGTTAGCGAACAAGAGAATGAAGTGTAACAAGAATTTAAAATAGTTCAGAGAGGTCCTTTCATATCTATTGATTAGCCACACGAAAACTTCTATTAGAACTGGGAAACAAATTTCAGTGGTAGCAAATTGCAAAAGTCTCTCCTCTCCCTTAAACAATTAAGAAAGAAGAGAGAAGAAGAACTAGGTCTCACTTTTTGTGTTGTCCCCCTTTTTCTAAATGAGGGGAGGGTGATATTTATATACCACCAAAATTCTAGTTGACAGGAATTAATAAAAACATTCTCTTGCACCTGTTAGGATAGTGTGGAAGTAATGGTTCTGACAATGAGTTACTAAAAAATCTACGAGATTATGTCATGCGTATATTATAGACTCAATCTATCAGATGTAATGATAGTAAAAGATTTTTAGATATGGAGGCATATCATAATAGTAGAAATATATGGTGATCTGTTAGGAGGAGGTGGAGTTTATATTGCAGTGGAGCGAAGGACAAATTGAGCTGTAAATACGTGAGGTGTTAATCTATCATTCTATTACTCGCACTTTACGGGTACAGAACACCATTAAAGCAGAGAAAAGTCTTCGATGAATCCCTTCTACCTTCGCTCTTCACCTATCATGACTGCATTGTTGACCTGTTGATCAGAGAATTAATCTTTGGGCCATGTGAACGACTAGGATGGTGATTTTCATAATAAACAATTGACAAGACCGAATTTCACGATGTCAATCGTCAGATGGCTTTAAAAGATTCTAGTAAGGTTATTACAATTAGTTTCTTCATTTTCCTAATAATTTCATTGTTATGGTCATTATCTTATCGGAGTTTATAGTTACTAGACAATTTTTTTTTTAATTTTATGTTTTTTATTGAGTAAACATCATCCAGGTTTCTAAGCTTTAAAGTAATATCAAGTTAATGATTTAAAGAACTTATTAATGAGTTCTTGAAATTGAATTTAATCAGATTTTTTAAATAAATTTTAATATTTTTTATACAAATTTTATTTTAAATTAAAATTTTAAATATATAAAAGGGAAAATTACACCCAGATCCCTGAGTTTAAGGGTTATTATCACGCAGGTCTACGTTTTTAAAATTATAACATCGGGGTCCCTAGGTTTTAAAAAAGTATCATCTGGGTCCTTTTTAATTTTTATTAATAAATATTAAAATTACCATTATACCCTTACCCTCCCTCTCTCCATCTGATCCGGCAGCTGGCGCGACCACTGCGCAGCTACCGGATCAGGTGGAAAGGGGGAGGATAAGGGTATAATAATAATTTTAATATTTTTTAATAATAAAAAAATAAAAAAGGACCCAGATGATATTTTTTAAAACCTAGGGGCCCGATATTATAATTTAAAAAATGTGGACCTGTGTGATATTAATCCTTAAACTCAGGGACCTTGGTGTAATTTGCCCTATATAAAATGCTAAAAGTACCACTTCAATATCCCATTTGATCATGTACGCATGAGATGCAGTAATTAAATTTTTTTTTTTTTTTGCTTGGCACACAGTTGATTGAGAATCTCAAACTATATTTAACTCTATCAAATCTTATCTAATAACTTACTTTGTCAGTTTAAATAGCTGTATTTGGTATTGATATGTTAAATTAAAATATCTTTAAACATAATTATATTTTAGAAAAATTGATTTAGTCATTGATCGTAAGTCGACAGCTTGTTCAACAAATTAATGAGGGGACCGATAAAAGTTTGTTTATATTGATTAAGTAAACTCAACAGAAGCTTATTGTATTAGTAAAATGAATAAGGGTAAATATCATCCAGTTTTTTAAAATATGAGAGTAATATTAAGTAGGTTTATGAAAAATTTTCAAGAGTTACTAAGATTAATATTTTATTTCAGTGAGATCTTTTTTATAAATTTTAACAAAAACTTATTTCTAAATTAAAATTTTAAAATATAAAATGATTAAGATACTCTTTCCTTTCTCGTACTTCTCCCTGCCATGACCATCACCTGCGTGCGCCACCCACGAGCTCGTGAGCCACACACAACAGCCTCTGTGAGTGCTCCACCCGCGAGTGCAGGGTGTCGTGGGCGCATGGGCCACTCTTGCAAGTGCCGTGCACGACAACCCTCTTATGAGCAGGGGACATGCCTTCAGCGATGCTCGCAGCACGCCTGGGCAGTCCCCCGGAGCCACACTCGTTGGTAGTTGTCATGCCCATGTAACCGTTACTCAGAATTTCAATGGCATAGTGAATAGACGGGGTGACGATAACTATTTACATAATATTTGGGGAAACATCCAAACAATATAATCATTCCAAATGAATAATCAGAGTTTTAATCATCAAAATACATTTAATCAAGTAAAAGATCCAATTACATTTTATAGTTTACTTTACAAAACTCAAATTCATAAACTAACACTCTAGAGAACTAATATTATAAATAAACACTTAGGCCCCGTTTGTTTTCTGGTTAAAAATTAACCTGGTTTAATTTAATCTGACATATCTCATCACATCTAAAATTTAATATTATAAATTAATTTTATTTCACATCCTACACACATTTCTAAAATAATAACTAACTTATATCACATCCCAACATAATAACTAACTTTATTTCACATTTATCACATATCCCAATATAATAACTAATTTTATTTCAAATCATTCACAATTTTCAATAAATAAATATTTTTATTCAAATTTAATTTTAATTTTATTAAATTTAACCTTACAAACAAATAGACCTATTAATGTCTGACATAAACTAAAAAATATAAAAAGAGAAAATCAAATCTTTTGAATGCTCGTGGACTCCAATCAACTTGCAAAATGTAGAGGAGAGTGAGTTCTCAACTCAATAGAAATTAAGATCATCAACTCACCATTACTAGGCAACATATCCAGAAATATATATAAAATAATATATAATACATAAATGTAAAATATATAATATAAAATAATTATTTTTATCATTATCTTTTGTTTGTGTATGGGAGGTTAGCATTTCTTGTATCATATCTTTCTTTCTATAGAAAATCTATTTTTCTTCATATTTTTTTTCTATTAAAAAGATTTTTTTTCTAGTTAATTTTGTAGAGCAGAGTTTCCCTCTTCAATTCTGCAAGGAAGTTTTACTAGCCTCAAACATATCTGATATGCTAGAAAAAATTTTACGTTGTTTTTAATTTATTTATAGGTGCAGGTTAAAATTATAGGCATGATAACATAAATCAAAAAATATAAAATATAACCACGTCATAACATATAAAAATAGCATAATACATATAACATAAATTATAATCCATATCATAAGCACATAATATCAAATCTCATATGAAAATGGATATCTCTTTCTCAAATAAAGTGCAATTTATAAGCATAGAGCCTTTCCACATTTTAATGTTAAGCTTCTCCTTCTCTTAAATAAAATCTTAATATTAATTTTATCCTCAAGAAATTACTAAACTCAAAACTTTAATTATATATATTACATATAATTTTATATCTAACTTAATTTTGATTATTTAATAATCTCTCAAATAAATATATATAGCATTAATTAATACATAATTTATACCACTTGTAAATAAAAATCTATAGTAAGAATTGACGACTCGAAATTAAAAAAAAAATATTTAGGTGAAAAGATGAAAATTCGCTATAAAACTCAGATTTACTGTATGCGTCAAACTAGCTTGTTTAATATTTTTCTTTAATTAAAATATTCAAAAATATTAGGCAAGTATTAAATAAGTATTGAATTTTTTATTTAACAAAATAAAACTAATATGCCACGTGAAGTATGAATGCGTATCAATAGAGTATCAGGATCCAATACATATAAGTTAGGTTTTATGAAATATCGATGATTCGTAACTATAAAAATAATACAACTGCCTATGTATATTTTTCTACTATACTTCTACTTCGTAGTTTAATTTTGCTCTCATTTTTATTACTAATTACCGAGATTTTATGTACTATATGTGCTCTGAAAGAAAAGAAGTGATAGAGAGAATAGGGATAGAAATAGGGAGGAGAGAGAGAGAACGGGAGAGAGCTAGCTGGAGGGTATGCAAAGAGGGAGAGAGCATATATATATTTATATGTAATAATTATTAAGATTATTAATTTAAAATAAATTTTTATTATTAAATCATAACTACTTATTTTTTTTAATATACGCCATTCAATCTATATCTAATTCTTAAAATAAATTATAAATTTATAATTTAAGTTAAATATCCTTTATATTAGCCAAAATGTTTTATAACTAATGACCAATCTAAAATTCACCTCAATTAATAAATTATTTTTTTATATAAAATATATAATTTAAAACCAAAATTTCACCGTATTAGCTATACTCAAGACTTAATTCAAAATTTAAATTATTTTATTTATCATTATATTATTTTTAAATTTATTTATTTTAAGATATTAAAATAGCTCTTTTGGAAGCAACGTAGAGGCGACTGCAACTAACGGTGTTAATATAGATCGAAGAACAAAAATCGATCGAAAATTAAATCTATTTTAGATCGAATTAAAATCAAGTCGATCTAAATGAGCCGACTAATGAGCCAAAAGTTTGGCTCAGTAATAATTTTGAGCCGGGGTAGGCCCAGCTCGATCCAACTCGAAATCGGCTCGAATTAAAATACATTTTATACTATAATACGTATATATAATATATGTATATAATATATATATGTTATATAATATATATATATATATTATAAATCGAGCCGATCTCGAGTCGGATCGAGTCGAGCTTACCAGGCTTGAGATCGGCTCAAAAAAATTGAGATTTGCTCGAAAATAAATCAAAATATGCTCGAAGTCGATTGGAATCGACTCGAGCCGGCTCGAAGTCAAACTCAATCGAGCTCGAGTCAATTTCAAGTCGATCAAAATATAATCAATCCGATTTCGAGCCGGTATTAGCTTGGCTCGAAATCGGATTGGTAACGGCCCTAACTGCAACGGGGAGGAGGAGAAGGGTAGTTTTAATATTTTATATTTTAAAAATTTAATTAAAAAGTAAATTTTATTAGAATTTATAAAAATAATTAAAATAAAAAATCAATGTCAAGAATTTTATTAAAGAATTTTTGAAATAGTGGATTTTATCTCCAAAGCCAAAAATATGTGGATTTTAATTTATCCAGTAGATAAATAAAATATATCCAGTGAATAAATAAAATATGTTATTTATGTTTGTTGAGAGGCTTAAAACATTTATTACTGACATAATATCTGCATAATATTGTTATTATACAGAGTAAGAAGTTGATAGCTAATTATTAATAGATATGAGGGATTTAATTGCAATTAGATTGTTTATCATAAATTATAAATCAATTGATATCATGATTCCAGCTATTTATTTATTTATTTAAATTTACACCCATTGGCATTTTGTTTTTATTTAATGATTTTACTCCAGAATTTATATCAGGCATCATAAAATTTATTAAAAAATAATTTTATTTGACATCATAAACATATATTAATATATTTGAAACAGTCGTCTCCCCTCGTCTTCTCAGAAGGGCAAACCTATGGCGATCGATCGAGTCATCTTCTACACTGAAACCCTAGAGCTGGGGTTATACAAGATCCGAGCTCATCCAAGTTGGGAAATCCCGAGAGATCGTGGAAATGGCTACTCTGGAGGAGCTCCTCGCCGAGGATGGATTCAAGAGATCGAGACAGAAACCGAATCTGGGCCCGAGAAGACGGCGTATCTTCCCTTCGAGGAATTCGAGCTTGCCCAACCCACGTCTTCGTTCGTACGGCTCTCGAATCGAGACGGAGAGGACCATATCGGATACCTTTCGAAGGAAGTTGCCGCCGATGATGCCGGAAACCGACGAGCTTACGGAGCGTAGCCCGAGTAATACGCTGCGGACAAAACTTAGCTATGTGGATCGGGTGGGCGAGCGGTCGCCGGATGTTCAGGAACCCGGAGGTAGGTCTTTGAACTTTTTCATGAAATGCGAGTCTGGTGGAAGTTCTGGCAAAAATCACTGGGATGTTTTCCCTGTTGAGGAGACTGATGCGGATCGTTACTCTGGAAAAATACAAGAGAAAGCGGGATACAATAAGATTTTCAAGAGTAAATCATATGAATATGCACAGAAAAAAGAAAAGAAAACACCAAATTTACCTGTGAAGAACCTTAGTTTAAAGGAAAATTTTAGGGATGAATATCCTCTGCATTCTGTGAATGAAGCTTCGGTAAAAACAGTCACTTCAATCTTAAATAGCTTTGTCAAAAGGATCCTTAAAGATGAAAATTTCAGGTCTTTCATGTACCAAAGATGTACTTTTTCTCTAAAATCCAATGGGGTGAAGGATATAGGGCATAACAACTGTGTGGTGCTTTCTACACTAAAGGAAGCAATTGCAGCAGTCCATAGAATAATCAGTGAGGGTGTTAATGAGTTGGAGCTAAATAAAGCCTCTCTCAACTTGAGTATGATTACAGGCCTTAAATTAATGAATCTGGATGTTGGATATACTTCTGGGATTCCAAATTCACATCTGGCTGCTTGTGCCCACCTCTACCTCAGCATTATTTGCATGATTCAGAAGAAGGATAAGGTTTCTGCAAAGTATCTGCTACAGGTTTTCTGTGATACGCCTCACCATTCTCGGAGAAAATTGCTGCCAGAGATTTGGGAGCGCCTTTTCTGGCTGCATCTTACTCATTTGAAGGAGTGGTATGACAAAGAAGTAGAGTCTGTTCAGGGAACATCTGGGGTGACGATGAAGATGGAACTTCTGGAGAAAGTATTTAACGATCTTCTTGACGTGAGCACTTGCCAATTAGCATCTTATTACCAGGATCTGCTTATGGATGAAACTGACAGTCCTGCATTACCTTCTGTCAGTATCCCTTTTGCATCTTTTGGTGAAGTTTCTGGAGATGCTAATGCTGTTTCTTCAGCTAAAGTTAGTACAACCATTTTGATTCCTACTACACCTATGATTAGTAAAATGCTCTGTGAATCTGTTTTTAGCCCATCTAGTAGAAGCAGAACCAATGAGGTGGAAAATGAGGAGTCAGAGGATGAAACTGAAGGGGGACACTTGGTTGTTTGGAAGGGAAGAGATTATAAATCCGTGCTGAAAAATAGACAAATGAGGAGTCAATCTTCGAACTTCTGCACATTTATGGCTGATGATTTACAAGATCATGTTAAATTTTTGGAAGATTCAGATTCATTTTCTGACGTAAGTGATATTATCTTGTTATTGAATCCTGTTATTGAATCCCTACACTCTTCATTCAGTTAATCTGAAGTGGTAATTTTACCTTATCATGTTGTTATGTTTAAACATTTGTCCTTAAGAAATTTAAAATAGATTGTCAGGGGAGGCCTTCAGTGTCAGTTTATGTGAGGATGGCCTTGTCATTTTGATGGTCTCTCGGCTGATAGTCAGCTGCTTATTCCTATATTTGATCTTGGTGATCTTTGTTCAGATGCTGATTGGCTGTGACTGTACATGTTCTATGTTAAGAGTGGTGCAACGGAAGATGATAGCATGTGAAAATTACAATTTAAATATGTTTTATTTAGATTCTTTCTTGTCTATTCAGTTTCTGATAATATTTTATGTTATGCTGGATCAAAAGTTGATAACATGCTTATTGTGATTATAACGAATGGCGTACTTTTGATAATTGTTACCATGAAAGATAGAATATCATGGTTTGTTGAGATTATAAGAAATGCTTTACTTTTGATAATTGTTACCAGGAAAGTAATAAATCAACAACTGTGGCAAAACATTTTTGTTTTACTATTGCATAGACAAGGCAAGGAAGACACAAATAAATAGAAATTTAAGGGAAAAAAGTTAATGACATGCTTTGCTTTGTTGCAGAACAGCACTCTTGTGATCAAGAACTGAAATGGATGTGGTATCATTTCTGAGGACATGGTTAAAATATGAAAAAGAAGGTTTAGTGCATTTGAATTATATCTCATTAGATTGAGGGGGTGGGATGTAGATAAAATTATGTAAGATTTACACAATGTTTAGAATCATGTTGAAGTAAATCTCTAATGGCATATCTGAAGTTTTACTGAACCTCAATCTGTTATATGTGACTTCTGATGCCTCTCTTGCAGTTGTCTTCCTTATTCTATATTTTTTTGCTATCTTTAACTATTATGTAAGAGTCATTTATCAAGTATCTTAGCAGTTGCTCTATTCCGATATCATCAGGTCATGGAAGAAAGTTTCCATACAGCTGAAACGTCTTCATGCTCAAGCAGCTCAGGTATCCTTATGGTTGATGACCTTTTAGATGGAAGTGAAGTGGTTCAATCTAGTCCTGAAATCAACTATGATGATTTTCCTGATTATGATCATACGGAAGTTGAGAATGACCTTAATATGAGAAAGCTGGCCCAAGGTGCCTTTCATTTGCATGAAATTGACCATCCAAATGGCGAAAAGACTTTTACACCAAAGCACACTATCAATTCGGCAGTGTATGGCGAAAAGGTAATATTCTGAATTTTATGTTCAACTTTTTCATATGTATTTCAATGCAATATTTCATTTGCTTAAGATGAATTCCAGATGCAATTGAAGGAACAGGAATATTCTGAATTTTTTTGGGATGAACCTGACAGGGCACCACGACGCTCTGGTTCAAACTCATCGAAAAAAAACTCTAGGTATGGATTAGCTTGACAACAGATATCCTAAATATCTAAAATGACTGTAATTGTCATGTCCACTGATACGTTCTTAATCAGAGGTCTATGGTCTCTTTGTTTCTGCATTTCTGAAGCTTTCTTTCGAACATTGTGATGTCATCCTCCGCTCTCACTATTATTATTTTTTTCTCCCCCATTGTTCCTCAGTGATGAGCTCTTTGTATATCATGAAGACATTGAACAAGGTTCTGTAATCTCCACAATTCCAAAAGATTTCTTTTGTCCTCTGACTGGTCTGTTACTAAAGGATCCTGTAACACTGGAGACTGGTTATACTTTTGAGAGAATGGCTATCAAGAAAAGATTTGATCAGGGCAACGGGATATGTCCTGTCTCTGGACAAGAATTAAGATACTCAGCAGTTCCAGAAACCAATATAGTTTTAAAGCACATGATCAGCGA
The DNA here is from genome assembly GCA_002786265.1 of Apostasia shenzhenica. NCBI lineage: Eukaryota > Viridiplantae > Streptophyta > Magnoliopsida > Asparagales > Orchidaceae > Apostasia > Apostasia shenzhenica. The sequence goes on from KZ451896.1 coordinate 749,947, forward strand.
GTGGATAGCAGAATGGTTAAGAAATTTTCTCACATTCTTCTCACAGAATATGCCAATTACACTGAAAGAAGATGGCAGGTCCACATTTGAAACGGCTTTATTTCTCATGGAGCAGATACTGGCTGGGCTAGGTGCAATGGAAGAGAAGGAAAACATCAAGCATCTAATTTCTCTTGGTGGCTTGCACTTCCTTATTCAAATGATGGGATTGAGGAGTTTGGAAGTGCAATTGCGTGCAGCTAAGCTTTTAGTTCGCTTCATTTGGGCAGATGGACGCTGTAGAAACTACCTAGCCATGCATATTAGAAAGCTTTCTCTCCTTGAACTCATCCACAGTAAGCAAGTTGGTGCAAAGAACAATGTTGTTTCACTTCTGATCGAGCTGATATGTCTAAACAGGTTTTGATTTATGCCTTCACTGAATTTTTTCTAGGTACTAGAGTTTACGCTCTTTATGGTCTTGGGTTATTGTATATCTTCTAGTTAGCGGGCCTGAAGTAGTTGGGATCAAGGCTTTGCTGTTGTTGTATTTGATAACTATTAGTTGACATATCATCCATAACATTCCAATCAGACTTCAGCAGAGTTTTGCCTGGTAGTTTTTTTATTATGTACTCATAAATTGCAGCTTTAGTTGGTCCTTTAAGGATTTAAATTTCGCATATCAGTCACCAGCTCATCAAATTACCTTTGATTTAAGCTATTAACGTCCCAGACATGAATGATAAAAATTAAGCCATAGAGTCAACTTCAAATGGTTGAGGTACAACACACTTGGTCGTGTTGGTGGTGGTGATGATGATGATACATTATAATTACTGCATGTCTTCCTTATTTTATGCTTAATTATTCTTCTATGATTATCATCAGAAGGATGGAGGTCAATTCATTCCTCAGTGGATTGATAGTAGAGGTTACTGTTAGCATGATGGATGAGCTGCTTGTTTGTCTTCGATGCTCTCAGCCTGAAGAAAGAGTCCTTGTTTCTGTTCTTCTTTTACATTTTGTTGTTATGGTAAGCTTCACTCACTGATCCATCACAAAATATTGTCTCAGCTGGCATCAGGTGCCACCAAAACGTTTATTAAAAAACTAGAATATTTGGAAGTTCTTTGAGAGTTTACTGTTAGTTTTAATAGTTAAAACTTCATATTAACAAACAATGAATAATAGTTTTAGCAGTAGCTCTCAAATCTGTAGGCAGCTTATCAAAAGTGTGAAATAACTGCATATGTTGATTTTAAGATTGTTAGGTATAGCGTTCAATGGTATTTTGTAGTGTTTTGATTCAATTGCATTCTTGATGGTTGTATTAGGAAGTACCATTGAATGATTAACACTGTGTTTACCTTTTGTCCCGTGTAGTAATATTAGTTATTGTTTTCTTCGGTCTATAATGGTTTTGTAGATGAACCTGTATGAAACTTTAGAATGATTCCCTGGTCTAAAGTTATTTTTAGGCCTAATTTAGATCATTTTCTTTTTATTGGAGTGGAGGTCTTGGTCTAATGATTCGGTTTTCTCAAAGTGATTATGAAAAGTTTTAATCTAAGGGGAATTTGGTTCAATGTTATTTTCATATTATGCCATATTATTTAGAGAAAATAATTATTTGGTTTGATGACATCTTTAAATAATCTTCTCAAAAATTATAGAATTGTTATTCTATAATTTGTTGTTGTTGTTATTCAAAAGATGACATCTACGTAACATAACATAGCATCAAAACAACATCAAACCAAACCCTCTCTTAAAGGGCATTTGGTTTAATGTTACCTCGATGTTATGCAATGTTATCTAGATGTCATCAAACTAAATAATTAATTTCTCAAATGATATCACATAAGACCACAACAACGTTGAACCAAACACCCCCTTAATTTAATGTGGTCTTATAATATACTATAATTGATACAGATGTATATTATGTTTTAGAACCATATTTAAAACCTCCTTTATACGAGTGTTGAGCATCATGAACATTTTTTTAGGAAGAATCCCACATAACCAGTGCATATGGAAAGGAAGCTCTGAAGTGCATTATAGAGGCTCTTGAGTGTTGCTTATTGGATAAGAAGTTTATAGCTAATTGCCAGAGAGCTCTTCTCATGCTCGGTGGTCGTTTCTCTTCATCTGGAGAGATCATGACCGAGACTTGGTTGTTGAAGCAAGCTGAATATAATGGTATTGTTTTAAGCTACATTGATGAGGATGATCAGACAATATCAGAGGTATGTGGACGGAATTAACATTTTTCCTATTTATTATTTGTTAGAATATAAATTTATTCTTGGGCATTAGCCAAAAAGATTGAGCTTTGTTAATCTTTTATGTTAGTGGGTAAATAGATTTTTAGCATGGTATTAGAGTCAAATGTCTCAAGTTTAAACAGTGTGAACCCTAGCTATGGCATAAGGTTAAAAAAAAGAGACATTTGCATTCATGTTATACAAATCTTAGCATATTATGCTCTACACCTTCTTCACTAAATTTACGTCCTTTTTTGTGAATAAAATGTGCAGCATATATGACAAGATTTTCTATGATTTGTGTTTAAAAATCTCAAGAAAAAAATCTATGCTGAAACTTTATGTTGCAAAGTAAATAAACTTGATTATAAGGCAACGTGTTAGAACATAAAATTGTTCTGGAGTCATAGTTTTTTTTAGATCAATTGGTAACTAAAGATTTAACATTATTCATATATTTTCATCTTCTATTCTTTTCACACAACTAGAAATATCATGTGAGCCTTCTTGATTAGGGGAGTTCTAACTTGTTTATGCAATTAAAAACTAGTACAGCTCAGGTCATGCTATGCCATTAGAGAATAGTATTTTACTTGATTATTATTAGGTTAAACTAGAATAGTTTATCTGAATTCATTTGGCTCCTGTCCAACGGTACCATAGTTAAATGTGAGATTTCTTTCACATTGATTACAATTCTCAATAAAAAAAATTTCATTTCATGCCTTTCACAAATTCTATTATAAAATTAATTTTATTTCATATGATACACATATTTTAAATATAATCACTAATTTTATCACTATCTTATATAATTTTCAATATAAGATTAACTTTATTTTTTACAATACACACCAATGACATGAAATTAATTTGGACATCTTTGTCTATATTCCAGTTATTTTCAAACTTTTTTGGGGCAATGACTTGTTAAGTCGTTGTTACCAATGTAATCTGCATATCAATCCTGTATCTTGCAATTAAAAATCATATAATATGGATGTGCTCTCAAAAATATGTACTTCAAACCTAATTGAGATATGATCATTTCTTTAGTTGTTATTGGACGAAATTTCCTATCATGTCTAAAGTTTTCAAATAAAATGATGCTAATTTTATTCAATACTTATATTACAGTATAATTATCTATTTTTTTACTACTCTAAAGTCCACTTCTCCCCCATACTACAAGCGACAGAGAAAATGTAAACACTACCATTAAAGCAGCCCAAGCGAGACTTACTATGTCCATGTGAATTATGTCTTCTATCTCCATAATATAATATTTTGTAATTATTCCATTATTAATTCATTAATGCAGAGTCAAAATAGGATTCTTACTTATGGCTATTGATGAAATAGTTTCACGAATCCACTTGTAAAAAGTTCCTATATTTCTTATTCAATAAAATTCTATTGAAATGGAAATAATTTCAAAGAAGAAAGAAGGGAAATAAAAGAAAATAAGAATAGCCAATCAAGCATTCTGATTGAATTTATGAGTACTCAAAGCCTCTCCTGAATTTAACTACAAAGTATCTTGAGATTCTTAAATGAAATTAATAAACGAGCAAAACCCAGTTAAAAGCAATACTGGAATATATTTGTGCAATCAATTTTACTGCCTCTTTTTCATACCCAATCAAATTTATCTGTTCTTATGGAAAGCCATTTTAACATAACTGGTGGAACCGTTCTCAATATAGGAAGAAAGAAGGGAAAGAGAAGTTTGGCTAGAGAGAATGGCTTTGGTCCTCCTTAGGGTTGGAAAGAAACAGTTTCTTGTTGCTTTATCCAATTGCTGGAACTCAGGAATCCCAGATCTTGTGAAGATGAGCTTGGTAACAACTGTTTGGCTCAGCCATGCTCTCACTTCTCTCTCTGCTATTGCTGTCCAGTTCTCCAGTATCTTGACCCTCTTGCCGAGGCTGAAAGAAAGCTTGAAAAGAGACCCAGATATCAAAAATAGGGTTCTTGCTTCCCTTTGTCTGCTCAACTTCAGCAAAATTTATGGTAATGATTCAAACTAGAGTTTGTATCAGTTGTGTTGATTCTAGTTTATATTTTTAAAGCTGAATCTCAAAAAAAAAAAAATTATACATATGCACATATGTACATATGTATCATACATTTAATACATTTAATGATAATAATTACATTTATAAGTGTATTTGTATTTGATTATCCTTGTATCTTCCACAACTTCTCATACATCATAAATCATATACACATTTATGCATGTGGATGCATATATTCATTTGTAAAATACATGTATATGAGTTAGCTATGAATCAACCAATAGTTTGAGTAGTTATCGAGTAAATTTTGGAAATTTACATACATGCTAGCATGCACGACTTTTCTAATTACATATTTATATACAACACACTAAAGTAGTTCAAATCATAATTTAAACATTTTTTGTATGCTATTCTCACTCGCATGTTTCTTTTACACTTGCATGAGTGGTGGACTCAATTTTTGCGGCGGTAAAAAAAAAATGGAGAGAATGAATATATTAAAAAGATGTGATGTATATAAACACCGTGTTTTGGATGTCTAATACATAAATAGGCAAGTTTTTTGCTCGACATGAAATGGCCCTGCTAGAAAGTTTTTTGCTTCATATTCTATTCCAAATTTGTGTTCTTTATTCCATAAAAAAAAATTGTGTTCTTTATATGCACAAGAATTAAGTTGAAAGATGCTCTTTTTCTGGTTGATGCAGAATTCAGGATCCCTCTCATATCACTTGCAGATGAGATCTATGAGCCTCTAAAGAGACTTGCTGGGTTAACCTGGACAGCCAAACATCTTCTTAAAGACATCTTTGTGGAAAACACATAAAACACTCCGGAACAGAAAACAAAACTTCTTTGCACTCATAAGAGCTTATTATGAATACAACATCAACACAAAAAGTTTACTAACTTAGATGACACAACTATTACATTTTTATAAAGTTCTTGTATATTACATCAAAGCCTTCTCAATTCTGGAAACACCTGTTAACAGTGCCTTGTTTTCCTCGTGTCTATTATTTAGTCATGATGCAGTGAATAAATTATGATTTCATTACTTGTTTATTTTTGAATTCATAATCTCATGTGATATGAAGGCAGTATTCATCATGGGGATTTCACTGTTATATCTGTTCATCATGGGGATTTCACTGTTAATGTTAGCATAAAATCAATCGTACCTCATAATATTGTATCTAGATTCGCACCAGCGCATCTAGAGCATGCACGTGGGTGTCGACGTGGCAAAGGCGCAAGGGAAGTTTAGTGGCGGACGCGTGATGAAAAACCCATGCCGAAGAACCCGAGTCGAACTCCCACGCCGAAGAACCCGAGTCGAACTCTCCAAGCTGAACTGCTTGCATAGTTAAGTACAAAGGCCTCTATGTTGTTTCTAAGAGTCTAACCATCGGCAACAATGTTTAGCTTCCCATAACATTGGCCACGATATTTAGTCATCCACAGTTTCTTACTGTAATATTATTCATTCACAGCTGTCGCTGTTCTACTGCCTAGTGAAAATTGCCACGGCAGCACAATTTTCATTAAGTTGCAAGTTCCTGATCACCAGTAGCCGGTCATCCGGTTTTCGTCAGTCACACAAATCAAGAATTCATGTGCTTGGAGTTGGTAAGTGTGAGGTCGACAGTATGGAGCTGACGGTTATAATATTCTAGCTTAAAACTCTGCTGAACTTTACTATAGCTCATCTATAAATATCTCTGGATAAAGCTCCAGAGGGGGGACAGATACTAAGCTTGTATTCTTTGTTCTTGTATTGGTCCTCTGATCAAACCTTCTTGAGCATTAGTGAAATTTTTTTCTCTGACTTTTCGGTGGATGTAGAGGAAGTTATTCCTGAACCACCTTACATCTTTGTGTGTTTTCTGGATGATTCTTGGCTCCTCTTCTGTGTTAGCATTCTAGGCTAGAAACATTGCAGACCGCTAATCATCAGGATTCTGTTTCTCTTCGTCAACACCGTATCAATAATTTGGTGCCCCCATGTAGGAATGAATCTCGTTCCCTCAACCACTCATGGAAGAAACACAGAGTGAAAATTCCCCAGCAGCAGAATAGCAGGCAACATCCACGTCTCAGCCTGACACTCCTGCAAGCGATTGCTAACTACAAGCTCTCACGCATGTAGTGGCCACGCTCTTCCAGACGATGAACACCTTTCTTACCAATCTCCCAGCTCTCCTCCAGCAGCAAAGGCCGCCTCTGCCTCTAACCTTACCACTTGAGGGCTCTATTCCCCCTCCCCCGCGTAGCGCTGACTGCCACAAACTGCTCCCTGAAGAGGCCAGCACTCACATTGCGGGGGAGAGTTGTCTCAAAGTCTATCCTCCAATTCCTCCAGTAAGCACAATCTTTTCACCCACAATAATGGCAGAGAAAAATGAATATTTCACGCCATGCATCACTTTACAAATGCGCTTTTTACCTTCACATTCATTCGGATATTTGCAGCAGCTTTACATCAAAAACAATAATTTTCTCTCTTCCTAGTGAAGTAATATTGAACCCTACTTTGAGGTCTTGTTGACCAAAAATTTGAATTGTGATGTTGAATGATATTGTTGAATAAAATCATTTCGACTTTATAACATCTCGTAATTCAAATGCAAAGCTACTATTTATTTTGGCTTTAGGGAATTACGTGAGTTGAGTACTTTTCGGATTCAAATGTAAAGGTACTGTCTGCTTTAGCTTTAGAGAACTCCGTGACTCAAGAACGAACACTTAGGAATTAGCAAGGCAAGATGCACGCTTCTTTCCAGAACATAGAGCGGCAACGATCTCAAAAAATTCTATCCAGCTGGGGACTCCCTTCGACAATTTTTTCCATCCTTGCCATTTCGACCTCGGTAGGAGGGATGGGCACCTTCAGGTGCAACATGAAGGCGAGCTTCTTATCTTGTCACTCCATCGGCATCTTGAAGTATGAACACTTGTACGAATAATTCCGCGAGCAGATGCATTCTTCCATGTCCAGGCCTTCGAGGTTGTCGCGCCTCACCATCCCTCGATCAAGGAGAGCCGAACCCAGCATATTAACTGAGCTCTCCAAGGCCTCCTTGCGGGCCTCCTCGCGACTATGAACAAGCGACTCCTCTAAGAGTCGCTGGAGTTCGGCTTCCCGATGGCTGGACTATTCGAGGCCCCACATGGCCGAGCACAGGCACTTTTCGGTGAGACGGTGCTGGTGCTCTGATTCTAGAAGCCTGACCTCCAACTCCTTAGCCTTCCTCTCTTGGGCCATCGCCTCCCTTCCAAGCGTCACTGCACCTCCTAGAGCTGCAAAATAAAAGCTGTTTGAACAACCGAACCCGAAAAGACAAAGTAAAATTCTTATCGCCCTTGCTAGATCCACACATCTGGCGCTAAGTGCTGTTACTGAATCTGACCCTCTCCGTTTGGGGACGTGGGGCGAAGTCTCATCTTGAAGAGTCTCCCTAGACTTGTTGACACTTCGATCACCTGAGGCTGCCTTGCCTTCGGCAGGAGTATCCTCAAAATGTCCGTCACTCTCATGATCCTCTTCGGCGTTATCACTGACTTGGATGTCAATGTACGCTAGGTCAAGATCGCCGCCTTAAGAGGCAGCAGCCATAGCCGAATAGGCCCCCTCCGCCAGACCAGTTCTCCTCTGAGCCGGCGGCTAGGATGGCCGACTCTGTCATGTGGGACTCTTTTGCTCCCAATCTAGTGAAGGCGGAACCATGCCCGTTCGAGCTGCCGGTAACCTATCAAGGGAAAGCTTCAATACCAAGCAAAGATCGAAGAAAGAGTCAAAAACCTTACCCGTGTAAGTCCGAACATCATCTTCCAGTAGCTTCAAGTAATCCTCTGCATCGTGGACGAGACGTGCTTTCGAATCTCGTCTATCGCCCGGAAGTAGGGGTTCTCAAAGCCGATCATCTCTCCCACGAACCGCGCTTCGCCGACCCTTCGGGGGACGACGAAACTCCCCTCCCCAGGGTCGATGAAGAAGAACCTCTTATACTAGTCCACGAAGCCGGTCCCTTACCTTGAATATCTGGCAGTACCTCTCTTTCAAGACGAAGCACCCGTGCAGATGGAGATTTGCCTACCACCAAAAAACCACATTGAAGAACTCTGCCCCAAGGGATTTTTCGGTGCTGTAACTCCTTGATGAGATAGTAGATCATCACCGCGTTCAAAGGGAGCTGTATTGGGACGATGCCGAAGTGGTTGAAGACATTGACAAACTCCGGCTGGAAAGGGACGAACAGCCCGCCGCGAAGGTGATATAGGCAGACTGTGATCTTCCTTTTTCGGCGGAGTTTTGAAGTTCGCGTTCCCCAAAGGGAACTCCAATCCCAGTTGGGGATCTCTCCCTCAGACTTGCTCATCCTCCGCAGCACGTCTCTCCAGCTACGCACTGAAAGGCATCCCACATCTCCTTTGTCTGCCTACTCGGTTTCTTAGCCATCGCAGTCACAGAGAAATGAGGGAGATGGAGACCACTAGGCCTGTCAACGGATCGGATCCGGATCGGGTTGACCTCGACCCGGATCCGATTCCAATATATCCGGATCGGATTAAAAATCGGATCGGATCAAGGTCAACCCAGATCCGTTCCATGACCCGCCACGGTTCAGATTTTCGGATCGGATTTCGGGTCAACCCGGAACTTTTTTTACATAATTTAACACTATTTTTTTTAATGACTACAACCATTAGTTGTATATAAATTCTTATATTTTTAAATAAAATTTTAATCACTAAAATTTATAATATAAATCCATTATAGTAGAAAATATAAGGATAATATATAAACATTTAAAAATCATATCACTGACATCAGCATTATATTACAATATTACAAAACATAGAAAGAATAATCGTGCGGGTCAAAAATTTATTCTGTTTCATAAGATAATCGGTTCGGATCACGGATCGGATCGGATCAAGATCCGACCCATTTACAGGCCTAGAGACCACTGCAACCGCCGGACCTCTTATAACCCAAAGCCCGACGGTTTCACTTTCCAAGACCACAATCTGGCTGTCCAATCCTACCGCCCTAAAAACCAAGCGGTACTAAGCACGCGTGTCCCTTCGATCTTCTTAACAGTCACATCACGAAATTCAAAATTCAAAACAGTAATGACATTTTGCAAAAAAAAACATTCTATTGAATAACATTTTTATTACAAATTTATCGTTAAAAAAAGAGAAAGAGAAGAAAAAAAGAAAAAGACTCTATGGTGGAGGAAGCTGGAACTCTGACACCACGAGAAGATTCTGAATAGCCTGGGCGAAATCTATTCGACGACGGTTCTCTTCAACCAGTTCTTCGACGCGGGCTTCCAAGGCTGCCTTCTTCTTCTGAAGTTGTTTGACCTGTGCCAACACCACCTCCAGGTCGCTTTCCTGCCTGACGTACTTCGACTCCAGGTTGATGATTGTCTTCTCTGCTTCAATAGGCTCCAACCTCCACAAAAGTGCCAGGGCCTTGTCGACCTTCTATTCGATCGCCGCCACTTGCTCCCCACTTGCAACTGGCGAGGCGCGCCCTTCGATCTAGTCGAGACGGCGATAGACCGTTCGTGCGAAGACCCGCGCAGTAGAACCTCCGGAGCTAGCATCGGGCAGGATCGATGCAGCAGGAGCAGCCGGGTCGACTGTTGGAGCGACGAGAGGCGAAGTCACTGCTGGTGGCGCCTGATCCGGTACACCAGCGACCCTTGTAGCAAGAGGAGAAGCCTAAAAGGCAAAGCTACCCCTGCTTCCACGGTCGGTGGTGCTTCGTCGTCTACCAGGGTGATAGTGTTCTCCATCGGCAAAATTGTGTGGAAACCCTCGCTCCGGCCCCCGGGAGTAGGCTTCAATGAAGCACGCACGTCACCCCTCGAACTCCCTGCCTCAGCGGGAGTTCTCCTGGAGCCAAGGAAGTTGATCCGAGGCCTCTTTGGGGCCTCCTCCCGAACAGCAGGCCTTCGAGAAGCCCCTTGCCCCGCTTGAGAAGAGCACCTGGTAAGCGAGATCTCATCGTCAGCATCCTCAGTGAGGTTATCATATAGAGACATCTTCACTCTTACCATCAAGAAGAAAGCGCACCCAGGCTCTGGCCCGCAGGTGATTTATAAAAAGCCCTGCCGCCTATGTAGCATCTGCAGAAAGTGGTACACGCATCAATGCATGTCACACCAAAACTAATGGGGAGGTATGTTGTATTTAGATTCGCGCCAGCGCATCTGGAGCATACACGTGGGTGTCAATGTGGCAAAGGCGCAAAGGAAATTCAGTGGCGGACGCGTGATGAAAAGCCCACGCCGAAGAACTCAAGTCGAGCTCTCTAAGCCAAACTGCCTGCACAATCAAGTACAAGACCTCTATACTGTTTTTAAAGAGTCCAATCATCGACAACAATATCTAGCTTCCTATGACATCAGCCACGATATTTGGTCATCCACAGCTTCCTGTTGTAATATCGACCACGATATTTATTCGTCCACAGGTGTTGCTGTCCCACCGCCTAGTGGAGACTGTCACGACAGCATAATTTTTACTAAATTGTAGATTTTTAGTCACTAGTAGCTTGTCATCTGGTTCTCACCAGTCACACAAATCAAGAATCCGCATGCCCTTGTCACTATCAATGGTCTTCCTAGAGCCGACAAGTGTGGGGCTGACAGTATAGAGCCGACGGTTATAATATTTCGGCTCGAAAATTTGCTGAACTCCATTATAGCTCATCTATAAATACCTCTAGACAAATCTGCTATAATATCGGCCATGATATTTGTTCATCCACAGCTATCGCTGTCCCACCGCCTAATAGAGACTGCCACGTCAGCACAATTTCTACTAAGTTGCAGGTATACAGTCACCAGTAGTCGGTCATCCAGTTCTCACGACGTGCCCTTGCTACTATCAATGGTCTTCCTGGAGCCAGCAAGTGTGGAGCTGACAGTATGAAGACAACGGTTATAATATTCCTGCTCAAAAATCTGCTGAACTCTACTATAGCCCATCTATAAGTACATCTGGACAAAGCTCCAGAGAGAGGACAGATACTAAGCTTGTATTCTTTCTTCTTATATTAGTCCTCTGGCCAAACCTTCTTGAGCATTAGTGAAATTTTTTTCTTCAACTCTCCGGTGGACGTAGGGGAAGTTATTCCTAAACCACCTTACATTCTTGTGTATTTTTCTGGATGATTCTTAGCTCCTCATCTGTGCTAGCATTCTGGGCTAAAAACATTGCGGGCCGTTAATCCTTAGGATCTGTCTCTCTCTGTCAACACCATATCAACACATAGGAATTTTTTTCTAATTTATTCGATTAAAAGTTATCTGATTTTAAGTTAGTAGTTGATTCAAACATGCAATATGCATAGATTTCATGTTTAATCAAATAGACTTAAAACCAAGCAAGACTAGAGCCTTTCAACAAGTGAGGCAAAAACACTCTTAGGCCCTGTTTGGCAATGGGCTAAAAATCATGACTAAAATTAGTAATGGCCAAAATCTTAAATTTAAAAAAAAAAACATAAAAAATTATTTATATCTCATCTCACACAAATTCCAATATTAAACAAGCACTTTATTTCATATCCAACACAATTTTCAATAAATCAATCAACTTTATTTCACATCCTACACAATTTTTAATATAACCAACTTACTTTATTTCACATCATACACATTTTTCAAAAATAGCTAAAAATTCCAACCAAATCTTCTTTTTTTTCTTATTACCAAACAGAGCCTTAACGTGTGAAAATGAAAAAAAAGAACACTAGAACGTGGGAAAATTACAAGTAACGGAGGATGATCGGATCCATGAAAAAGAAATGCTAGCGGCCGGGAGGATTGAGAATTAGGCCAACAAGCCACAGAAGTATGGATCCCAGGATCCAGAACAAGAGAAGGAAGACAAGGAGACCGGCTAAAATTGTGGGAAGCGGCGGACCTGAAGATCTCCCCCCGCTGCTGTTGGAATCCGAGGAATCCGAACGCGAAGCAGACAATTTCGTCTCTCCAGATTTCTTCTCCAGGAAGATGACGATCGGTCGAGATGGCAAATTTTGCTTTCTGGAGAATTCAACCCAAGCAAGATGATCGAATCAGTCGCACATCCAGAAGGAAGACAGTGGAATTTTCGGCAGATGGCGGGTACCTGCGAGCGGGGTGCGGAGACGAAAGCTGGAAGAAAGATTGGAGAACGAAAGCTTCCGATCGACGCCGGAACCCTAAAATCGTGGTGGCGGAGGAGGTAATGGCGGCCATTCGGAGCGAAGTCGGTATTTGGAAGAAGGAAGGTGGATCTGGATAGCGGACAGCCGAGGAACTGCAGCAAAAATCTTTGGATAAATTACTATAAGGTCTCTATATGTTAGGATCCTTTTGAATTGGCTTGTACTTATAAAATAGTTCACCATATTTTATATTGATAATCTAAGTTATTCA